>JAOWBN010071694.1:0-20523 GCA_028565015.1 Pinguicula moranensis
TAGCAGCCCCTTCTCTTCATCAGGGAGTGCTCCGGGTAGAGACCTCCTACTTTGGTGGTTTCGTGATTCTCGGTTCGTACAGGTTTCGAACGTTTTCCGGCGAGTTCTTCTGACTCCGGCGAGATTGAGGTTAGTACGGCTTTCCCTTAATCTCTAGAACATGAATTAAACGATTTTTGGCTTCGATTTCAAGGTTGGTCTGGAATTGAAAATTTTCAGAACGTTAGAAATCGAGCCCTTAGATCCTACACCTTAGCGGCTGAGCACCGTCTGATAAGCATTAATGACACTTTTTTTGTGGCAAATATGCTCCATATTATCAAATAAATTCTTTGAAGCACAATATATTTCTTTTAAAAGAAAAAACTTCCCAAAACACATCCATTGTTATGAAAGAAAGGTAAAAAGGTGAATACCATTTAAAATGGCAACACTTGAGTAAATGTAAATAGTGTACGCTTTGAAAAACTTGTATGTTGAGTGTGGAGATAAAATGCATCATTATATGGTATTATGGGTTAATAAAATGCTATTGTCATTTGTGTATATATACATGATGAAGGAAGAATGAACAATTTTGAGAGGAAGAGAGAAAGAGCATTACCAGAAGTTGTTATACTTACTACATTTCATGTCTTCAATTACTTTCTATAATTGCATTCGTTTACATTGGCTAAAATAATTTACATCATCTCCTATGCTTTTTTTAAGATAAACTCTATTTTTTCGAGTTTTAGATCGATAAAAATTGCAATAAAAATAGATAAATATGATGATAGGGAGAAAAATGAAAAAAAGACCGATGGTCCCTTCCATAACAGATAAGGGGAAAATAAATGAAAAACGTGTATTCTCTCTGTAAAAAAATCCTCTGACTTCTCTCTATTCTTTGGAAGTCTAACGGCTCCAATGGATTCAGCTACGAAGAACTCTGACCTGGTAATGAACCCTCCCCTTAATGTAATTCGTTTGAGATTCAAGACGTCAACCCTATGGATATCGGTGAACTGCCCTCCTAGGAAAATGGTTGGTCAGTGGTGAGAAATCGCCCGAGACAATGGCCTCTAGTGAAAATGCCCAAGTTGAGATTACAGATCCGGCGGAACAGACCCTTCAGTGAAAAATGTCATCGTCATGAGGGAGGTAACAAAAATGGTGTCATTGTGCGCTTGGAAGGAGGTGAAGTATCAATCAAACTTCCCATATCCGCCGATCTTTCTCACCTACTGTCATATGCGGATACCTAGTCGAAGTTTTGCCTACACATCTTATGTTTGTGGAGACTAGCAAACGAGAAACTAGCCCATCTGGCTTGGGTCCAAATTAGGACTCCCCTCCACTATTGGTACGAGGGGGTTTTCACTGAAATTGCCTCACGGTTGGGCTCCCTGGTAGTGGTTGACGAGAAAAAATTGAAGTTAAAAGAGATGCCATACTGCCGTGTGCAGGTAGGATGCACTAACTCAAACTCCTCGACATACCAGACGATTGAAGTATTAACCGAGCACAAAAAGTTCAATATACATGTTGTAGAAGTGCAAGATGTGGGGCATCAGTCGTTAAACACAGTTGGATCTAGGAATGTATGGAAACGTCAAAGCTGGGTTAATGGTGAGATTCTTGATAAACCCCCGTAGGAGTGGCCGGCACTGTATAAGGAGAAAAATAACTTGACAACCATATAGTCGGTGAGAGTGAATCTTCCAGTAAACTCAGAGAGTAGCTGTCTGTTATCCTCACTGGAAAAGGGCCAATCGAGTACTGGGAATGAGGATATTTTGGTACCTGATAAAATGGAGAAAAATCAGCCATCGCTTGTTGAGGCCACCGAGGGAACGTGTGCCGTGTATCTTTCTCCACAGGGTGTCTAGGATTCTACTCCTTATGCCTCACCTACAACAAATCTCCTGCACCTGTCCCAGTCTATGGAAATGACAACCAAGCTGATTTGAACCACATAGACAGTACAATGGCAAGATTTCCTGGGGATTTCGATGCACATTCAAGCAATGGTAGGCAGGTAATTCTGACAAATGCACCTGGCCCATTACTAACGCCCTTCCCTCTCCTCACGTGATGATGTGGATTTGTTAAGAAGCCTTATGAGCCCAGTCCAAGAGAAGTTCACTGTACTTCTCGCGAGACAACACTCCAACTTGGGCTTCCGGTCCGTTAATGTTGTTGAGAATTTAATTGGAATGGGCTCGCATACTATTCCGTCAGAATTAGTTAGAACGGCCACACCTACCCCACTATATCCAGACATCGAATCTTAAAACTCGGACCCCTTATGCATAATGTCTTTACTCGAATTATCTCATGTCTCTGGCGGCGATGAAAACAGAAGCTTGCTCCACTCTTGGTCTAGTACACGATTCTACACTCTGATTAAAAGACCATACAGAAAGAATCCAAGAAATTGAAGTCTCACATATGGCTCCTTTATCATAGGAGATGGATTATTATTTACCTACACCGGAGTCGAAAGTCATTATTGATCTAGCAATTGAATTAGGAGCGGATCCATAACCCCTAGTGTAGAACTCTCAATTCGACTGGACAAAATGAATGACCGGGACAATGGTTCTCTCTTTAAACAACAGAAGAAGAAGGTTAAATTAAGAAGGCTTATTTTCGATCAAAAGGCAGATGTAATATGTGTTCAGGAAACAAAGTTATTCTCTATAAGTCACTTGGATGCTCGATAACTGTGGTACAATGATGACTTTGATTGGAGTTATCTCGGGGCTAATGGTAGCAATGGTGGAATTCTGTGCATTTGGGAAAAATCAAGCTTCCTACTGCTAAGTTCTTGGTCCGAGAATGGTTAACTAGGGCTAGAAGGTCTGTGGGGAGTGGATCATTCATCTGTAAATTTCCTCAATATTTATTCACCATGTTCCCTAAGATTAAAAAGACAATTATGGAATAAAATCATATCCCTTATTGAGTTGGACGCCTATGCACGTTGGTGCATTGCAGAGGACTTTAACGCTATCAGAACCTCAGATGAGCGTCGCAATAAGTCTCCACTTCCCCTTTATGAAATCACTAAATTTAACAGAAATAGAGTTTATAGATCTCCCTCTGATTAAGTCAAGATATACTTGCATATCGAGAGGCGGGGGATGTTGTAGTCGGCTGGACAATTTTTTTGTTATCCAAAGTGGCCAGAATGATATCAGATTGAGTTGGTGCAGTTTTGGACCATAGACCGATTCTGCTCAAGTTAGAAACTTTAGATTGGGGACCTAAAGCATTCAAAACACTTAACTGTTGGAAAAAAGAAGATGGTTTTGATGATTTTGTCAAAATTAGCTGATCATCCATCTCAGTTATGGGTAATAACAACTTTACACTTCACGAAAAACTGCGAATAATGAGGAATATTCTGCGGGATTGGAACAACAAGTGTTTGGGAAAGTGGACAATGAGTTGAATCTCTTAGTGCTGAGCTTCGATGTTTTGATGAATCGGCTGAAATCTTGGATCCTTCACCTACGGCTAGAGAAAAGAGGCAAGAAACCTGGTCCTTACTGCAACACACTCTCCACAATAAGCAATCTCTGATGTTACAAAAGTCGAGGGCAAAGTGGATCCGTGAAGGTAACAATAATTCACGTTATTTTCTCTCCAAGCTCAAGTGCAACCGCGGGCAGAATACTATCTATGGCCTCATGTTCGATGGCATTTGGACGGAGGGGATTATTGGAATTAAAGAAGGTATCAAATCTTATTTTCCTCATCACTTCTCATAAAACAATTGGAAATGTCCCCTGCTCAATCTCCCTCCTATTGTAATGTTATCAGCATAAGATAATGCATTCCTCATATCAGACTTCTCTGAAGCTGAAATCAAATCCTCTGTTTGGAACTTGCAGCCTCAAAATGCCTCGAACCTAATGGATTCAACTTCACCTTCATACAAAATCATTGGAACACTATGAAACATGAATACATCACCGTCCTGAAGGACTTCTACAAAAATTGTTGTCTGTCGAAAGGTATAAACTTCACCTTTATATCCTTAGCCCCAAAAAGCTCAAACCCGGTGCAACATGATAACTTCAAGACAATCTCCTTAATTAGTAATGGCTATAAGATCCTTGCCAAATTGCTGGCCAATAGATTGAAGCAAGTAATCCACAAGGTGATCCCTCCTAATCAAACAACCTTTATCAAGGGCCGATACATTCTAGATGGAATACTGGCGGCTAATGAGGCTATACGCTCGATCAAGAAATCCAAAAAGCCAGCTTTTCTAATGAAAGTCAACTTTGCCAAAGCCTTCAACACGGTGGATTGGTCTAACCTTCTGTTTATGCAGAGAAATATGGGATTCTGCAACATCAAGATAGACTGGATTAAGAAATGTATTTTCACTTCTCATGCAACCGTGTTAGTTATGGCAGTAGCTCTGGTGCCTTCAAACTTGACGAAGGTCTGCGGCAATGGGATCCTCTCTCTCCCTATTTCTATTCTTAGTGACCGTGGAGCTTAGAAAGCTAACAGGGGCAAAGGCCGGCAGAATCAACTTATCTCACCTCTAGTATGCGGACAACATGCTGCTATTTTCCTCTAGAACTCGTAACAATATCAGAGTAATAAAAGGCGTTCTCTAAATTTTTGAGCTAGTATCCGGCTTATATATTAACTTCTCAAAGAGCCGTATGTTTGGGATGAATTTACAAGGTGATATTCTTGGTAGTTTTGCTAGAATGATGCAGTGCCAATCAGCTGGTATACCATTCATGTACCTCGACCTACCCTTTGGTGATAATCCAAGACAGGCAAAAATGTGTGACAAAGTCATGGAGGTCATCAAACACATGATCAATAAGTGGGAGAACAAATTTTTATCCTTCGCGGGAAGAGTTACACTTTTGAAATCCGTTATGTCCAGCCTTCCTATATATTATCTATCTATGTTCAAGTCTCCCAAGCAAGTAATCATGTCCCTGAAAAAGTCTATGAGCCTTTTTCTGTGGAAGCAAATATTAGAGGCAAGGTGACCTATTCACTAGATAAGCAGAAAATCCTTGTGTCTTGATGTTGCTCATGGTGGTCTACGAATAAGAAACTTGACATTCATGAAAAGGCATTATTATCTAAGTGTCTTTGGCATTTAAGGAATGATATATCATTTCCAAGTATTACGAACTCTCGGGTTACCTTAGAGATTGGTCGCTAATATCTGTTCTGGATGCTATTTTTAACTGTTGGTAATCAGGGAACTAGTTCAACAGCCATATGCGATTAGCAACGAGAATGGGTGACAAAACACTATTTGGACGCTTCAATTGGTCGGGAGAAGGTTGCTTTGCTCTCATGTTTGATCGTTTGTAGAGACTAAGTTCTCAGCAAAACTGTGTAGTGGCTGAGATGTACTCCTCAACCCAAGGCACAAGATCATGGCTGCTGACTTTTAGGCGCCAACTTAGACAGCAAGAGTTACTGTTACTTGATGAACTATACCAGATTCTCTCAAATCACTCTGGATTGGAACTAGACCCAGACTCTTGGTTCTGCTCATGTGAAAACTCTGGAAGGTTTACAATTCCATCCGCCTACTCGAGCCTTAGAGATAGTATGGATACTGCCTACTGGTCCAGAGTGCAGAAGTTGCCTTGCCAAAATTTGGAGCAAGCTCACCCCAAATGGATCCAGATGTTTGCCTGGTGCTTCATTCAATCAATAATTCCTACCATTGACAATTTAATCCACCGTGGTTTGGCAATAGTTCAGAGCGTGCAACTCAGTGCCATGTGTGCAACATCAACAGAAACTATATCCCACCCTTTCATCACTTGTTTGTGTAGGAAGGCATTTAATGCCTGTAGGAAAACATGTACAAAAAAATAAACATGCGCGTTCCTTGCGTTAAAGGCCTGCATGTGTTGTGAAGGCCGGTTTTCCGTCGTTGTTGCAGTGTGATACCCATCAGAATTCGAGCGGGGCGGCTCGTGTGTGCCACGTGCCACCGACCGCCGCGCATATTGGCGCGTTGTCGTTCCCCGGCCGCCACACTTCGCCCCGATCTACGGATCCAGACCTAAGAGACCAGATCCGGCAATAAAAAATGACCTCGGGGCGGCGGCCACACTTCCCCACGCACCACCAACCGAGGCCGAAAACCGTCGAAACGCGATGGATTTTTGGCAGAAAGGCACAGATCTGGCCTAGAAAAGTGTAGCGGAAGAAAAATGGGGCAGAAAACATCACCTGGGCTGAGACACGGCGGCGACGGTGGCGGAGCGACGAAGGACGGTGAAGAGCACACCGGACGGACGATAATATCGTTCGCCTCGAGTTGGCCGGAAGCGTGATTTGGATCGAGTGTCCGGATAACGAGTCTACCAGAGTGTCGTTAGGTTTCCACGAATCAGATCTATGTCCCGTAGATGGATAGGCATACAGAGAAATCTCGTATAGACGTTATAACTCTTATAACTCTTGTTATCGAATGAATAAACACGTAGCCTATTTAAACACGTAGCCTATTTATAGGACTGAACGAACAATTCAAGTAGTACTTTAATACTTGTTGATATTGACACATCCAATTGTACATATAACGGATACATTAAATGTTTGATGTTGACACATTCAACTGTGCATATAACGGCTGCATAAATGCTTTCGTAGGGTACTTTTTTAAAATTGACTTTGATCTTAGATGGGCTTAACAACTCCCTTTACAATCTCTTGAAACCCAACGGCTATCGCCACCCGACTCGCAGGTCGGGTTTCTTGCTTTGCCTCGCAATTCTGAGATACCTCAGTTCATTTTACCGGAATCAAGGAACAATGGGAAAGAGGGATAAGCCATCCAAAAGGAAAGAAAGGTAGGGAAATTGAAGCTGGTGCCGAGGTTCTACCTCTACCTCATCAGGGTAAGCTCAAAGATGATCTATTTTAGACGTTTTCTCTGTTCAAAGTTTCCAGAAAAGTTTCAAAATGTGAGGCAAGGTTAGTTGAATAAGGAGAGCAAGACTGGAATTATGATTTTTGTGCACACTTTAGTTTTCGATTGCTACAGATTGTGTTGTAATTCAGCCTTTTGCCGACTGCAATGTCTGTTCAAAATATTGAAAATTGCAAAGAATCCAGTTTTGTGTTGACAGGGATATCTAAACAGCCAAGGCTCGGTTCATTTATTTTGTAGTAAAATATATAGCCCCTGTTTTGCGCAGCCTTCTTAAAATTATAATCCAGTTATAAGCACCTTTTTTCAAAAAATAACTCTTCATTTTTTGAAAAAAAGTTCTTATAATCCAATTATAAGCATAAGAAGGTCTGCGCAAAAGTTTCCCAGAACTATCTTTTCTTGAAAATTGTGCGACTTATCTGTTTGAGAAAGAAAAGCACAATAAAACTGTGCCGTGAATCATGGGATAATAATTTCATTGAAGCTTTTTGAGATGGCACCGTGACTCGAAATAAATTTCTCAAAGAGCTAGGATAAATATTCTAAACTCTGACTTTCAAACCTGTCTCAACCGGCTCACAACAAATTTACCACAAACTTACATCGGTTTACCCTTGAGTGCAAACCCAGGTAGAACAGCTACATGGCGAACGATGATAGAAAAAATTTAGAGAAAAATTGAAAGCTGGAATAACTCTCATCTCACATTGGGGGGGAACGAATCTCACTTACCAAGTCTACCATAGTCGCTATCTACATTTAAAGCGCCAAAAGAAGTCATGGATGCAGTCAAAATTCCTATGGGGGAATATCCGTGGAATCCAGATCGATACAATGGATTAAGTAGGGGACATGGTCTTCTAAGAAGTAAGACAGGGTGGTTTGGGAATCAAGAATATAGAGATATTTAACCTAGCTATGCTCGGTATGTGATTTGGGAAGATTATAATCTACAAAGATGACTTACTTAGTAAGACCATACAATCTCATTACCTATGTCCAGAAGGTTTAGATAGAGACTTGACATCAATTACAGCCATCGGCCACTCGTCCAGACGATGGATAGACTTATGCAAATTTCATGTGCTCGCCATACTGGTTCAACAATAATCTGCAACCGCAAATAAGAGATGGGGAAGGTACGTTGGTTGTGCTTGAGGACAATGTGGACGGCTCTGAGATGCCCTATAGATGTCTCTGATATACTCAATTGCCTCATACAAAGATGGCAAAGTAGCTGCAAAAGTTTGTTCGAAAAGTTAAGAACTCACCTAGTTATGGCATTGGCGCAGATCTCTATTTGATTATGAACTTTTGTTAATCTCTATTTTAGAATCCGTTATTGCACGTACCGAGATCCACCTGGAAGAGAAGGACAACTAGGAATATACATACAACTCTTTCGATGCAGGACTAGAGCTAGGGTATTCGCTTCAGAATCTCCATTCACGTATTATATTCTAATAGTTGAAACATTGATGTAATAGATATGAAAAATATTTTTTATTGGTGGAAGTCGCATATTTAATAAAACAATAAAATTTCCAGATAAAAAAAATTGAATGCACGCCTTGCCACGTTTGACTTTATTTGAGTCTATTCGGGGATGAGATCAACCAGAGTTTGGTTGATGATTGCTTTTGTTTCTGGACCGACGTGTGTGTACCAATCTCCCTTGCTATAAAATATTTCGCTGATTCGGGCAAAGTTTAAACAACGATCAAGTAGAGGGGCCGAAACTTCAGTCGGCCTGAGGACTGCCTGGTTGATGTCTTTCCACGCCGCCTCCATTATGTTATTGAGTTCATCTACTGCCTCTTTTTTTCCGACCTTGTATTCCTCTATATAGCATTCGATTGCTGATGGTATGTGTTCTCTTTTTCTATCGAACTACAAAACAATAAGAGTCAAGACATAAATAAAATAGATGAGCATATATAACGAGGGGGAACAAAAGTAGAAGTAGTGGGGGACATAACCCCCACACGAGTTTTAACTTATTATCCCCCACAAAGGATAGTTACCTCATGCCCAGCAACATCATCTTTTAGCCTTCCGAATATCATGAGAGCTCTCACAATGTCTGGCTTGGAAAAATCCACTGAAAGGCTTCCTTGTTTGCTAGGTCTCCCATGCCGATGAAGACCACAGCAAGGAAAAGCGTACTACTGGCGGAGCCTTCTGCAATACTCATGTATTCATCTATTGTTGGAATGTGATTTTTATGCCTCCACTCGACTTCATAGAAGTAATGACGAACACCGCATTTCCACTGATCGGGTCGAGCATCAAACGAATATTGGAGAAATCAAATGGCTGGAAGTATTCTATTTTTTTTACAGAAAAAATTATTAAGGGAAACAATCCTTTCTGTGTGGAATACATATATTTAAAATCTTTTTTGTGTGAATTTTTAAAAGTATTTTAATCTCCCCATCTCAAATTTGTATCTTTCCTACTTTAAAATATTTGTTTTTTGGCTTTGGACCATAAATATGTTATATATATTTTATGTAGAAAGAAATCCATGTACCCCTTCTTTTGCGTAGGTGTACCGATACAAAGCTCCTAATTTGGTCATTTCCTCCTTGATTTCTTCAAACATGAGAAGCACCGCTTCGTATAACAATTTCATGTAGTCTGGAAGTTGATCCAAACATGAAATATCCCACCTGGAAAACACACCCAACAATGTATAAAATAAGACAATTATCTATAAAATGGACGATTGCATAGCAGAAATGTTTGAATCCTTGATTTAACCTTTCAGTTGCTTCATTGAAAAGCTTTAGTTCCTCGAAAGTCCCGTAAGCATCGAATGTGTCGTCCACAATGGTTATTAAGGCAACCATCTTGCACAAGATCATCCTACCGAATGCATATTCTGGCTCAAAATAAATGACCACTGCCCATAGATAGCTCTCAACGAGTCGATCTCTTGCATAAGGAAAATTTGTTTCAACGTCCAAATCTTTCCACCACTTGCCATTTATTGTAATTTTGCATGTGCAAAAATTTTCATGTATAAGAAGAATGTGAGTGACTGAAAAATTCAACAAGTATTTTTTTAATTTTTTAATCCACCTGTTAGGATGTTATAGCTCCAAAAATTACATCTTTCTTTTAGGGATGTGCGTGTGTAACCAATGCAATCAAACATAGGAAAATCGTTGGGATTCATTAGTCCAATTCTTCCAATCCAATCATCATATCAAATAAAAAAGGATTAGGAGATATTAGAAAAATTAAAATTACCTCGAAATTTCACTCAACTCCTTCTTATGCACATACTGCACCCTGTTAAAGTCCAGCTTCGCGAATCTAAGTAAGGTTTGATTATGTGAAGCAAATTTTCCATATATGGATATATAATGTCTTGCCTCCATCCTAGGTAATCCTCTACGGTAAGAATTTTGCTCTAATGCATAATGGACTAACTCATCATAAGGACTGTCCAAACTTGGCAAAACCAAATCCAGGTAGTCTCTACTGAAAACAAAGCCATCGTCTAGTACATCTTCATTGTGCACTCTTAAATGGGTGGCTTCAAACAATTCAAGAATCCCCTTCGCTGGCTCAATTTTGGGAACAATCCAATCACCTTTGGCACCCTTGAATTTCTCAAAGATTTCTGATTTTGAAATAAAGGTTAATGATTAATTATAAAAAATTTGATGCGTGGAAGTGAATATGTGTGTGGACCAACATGTAATGAAGAATATGAATTATAGTAATTTTACGTTATGATAAGTTAATACTCTGTGTTACCGGATGAAACTCTGTATCCATGTTGTCTGAGAAGCCGAAAACTAAGAGCCACGATACGCAAATTCAGGTTACTTTTGCAATAGTCATCGAACTTTTCAAACACATCTTGTAGAGTCTGATCAATCTCCTCACCGAAGTGGTATGCAATTCCTAACCGTAGGATGGCATCAACCATCTCCAATTGTTCCACGTAGTCATTTGATGTTGCCGTCTTCAGCATCCACTTTACTTCCTCCTTCAGTTGCTCAACCATCTTGTCTTCTTCAAGAACGTGATTATTCTACGAAATCGAATGAAATCAAGGAGTCAAAAGATTAAAACGATAGATGCAAATGAGTTAAAGCGAAGTGTAAAGGTGATGAATCAAAACATTACGTGATTGGATTCATGAAAGTGAAGGAACCGATCTCCCCATACACTAGGCTGGAAATTGGCGAGGGGGCGGGAAGAAGTGCTCATGAGGGGAACTTGGGTATTGGATTCCATTGCTGATATATAATTTGCACCCAAAGCTGCGTGATTCTGGACATTCCTCGAATACTTGGAGCGCTCTATGTTAACAAACGCTTGCCGAACAAGGAGTTTCTTTGGAACTGTTTTAGGTCTAAGAGGAGAAACGAAGATTTGGGTACCCAATAAGCTGGAAGAAATCGAAGCCATAAGATCTGTGTAGCTCTTCTGCACCTATCGAGCTAATTTGGTGAAGTTTTATAGGATGTGAGAAGTCATAATCATATCTTGATCGCGGCAATGCAGAGATTTTGCTTAGTGATTTTGTTTCATATGGTTGCATGGAAGTCATGGAATGGTCATTGGGGACATGGCCTCTGTTTCTCTACGTGTGTGGATATTATACATCCACATAACCCCTTCTTCATGCTTGGATAGGGAAGGTGGGAGTGGAGACATCGATCACATTGTGTGCCAGCGGTGAACGGTACAGACACACGGGGATTGCCTAGTGAGGTCTAGTGGTCGAATCCGGGTGGTTACATGATTTCGATTGATATCCTGGATTAGTCGGAGGGCCCATTGGGCCTGAAGGATACTGAGGTAGGTAGGTCCCATGTTGAGGGGTCGAGGGACAACCGGCCAGTCCTGTGGCAAATACGTGAATTTGAAAGAAACGGCTGCTCTGGATTACCTAAAAAAAAAAAAAGGTGGGAGTGGAGACAAAAGAAAATTATTTGTTCCATGACACTTAAGATAAAACGAGGATAAGATTCTATCTCTTAAAAGGTACATTGTTATAAAAGATTACATATCGTATAACATGTAAGTATTATTTTTTGCAAATCAGTTATCAATTTTATTACGAGTATTAAATTTCAAAAGTTAAATACAGATGCAATTGAACCATTCTCATCACTTTAGTTCATTTCTATCTGACTATCTATCTATCTATTTATTTTTATTTATGATCTCTTTACCTGTAATATTAAACTTTACTATAGAAAATATTTATTTTTATATGGGAATATTTCACTTAGGGGTGGTTATCGGTTTTTGCCAAACTGATACTGAATCAATAAAGATCGATTTCAGTTTTTGGTACCGAGAACCAAAAAGCCAACAACATTTGGCATTGGTTTTTCAGTTTTTTACCAAAAAATTAAAAAAGTATTAAAAAATTGAAAACAAAAAATTAACAAAAATATATATTGGTCCGGGTACGACCATCCGAAACCCATCTCGTTATCCAAATTTTCAAAAATTTGTTCACATTCTCGTCCCGAATACTCGAATTCTCAAATTTTTTGAAATTTCGGATAACGGGATGAGACGGGTTTTGGATTTTCGGAAAATCCCTGAACCATTTGGCCACCACTACATGAGAAGAACCATCAATAAGTAAACCAATATTTTAGTCAAATCCGGCATTCAATTCAAGCATCCTTACAACATTAAGTCATGGAAACGGGCGGGGAATGGCGGAGGCGTGGAATCCGACGAAAGGAGGAGAAAGGCGAGAGCCTCCCTCTCCTCTGAGTCCTCACACCACCAGTAATACTGTAATATCATTTTTGTGTTGTCAAAATCTTAAGTGTTTCTATGCTTTCATGTTAGATCCAAAATCTAGGCATTGATTCCACATGAAACTACAGTATGTGTTGGACCCTATTGGAATGCATTATACAACAAACTTATTCAGAATCAAATATAATCCACTAATGCACAACAAAACCATCCCTTTCCTGTTTTTTTTTGCTACTCCTGAGTCCTTAACCAACATCTTAAAGAACAATTCTTCTATACAAAAGTAACAATGGAAGCATATGTAAAGAGACGCAAATACATGCGTGTACTTACGTTTCGAGGGATAGTTGACAGAATCTGTTAAAGCTAACAAGATTGTTTTTCATTCAACTTGTCTATTTTTCTTTCGTGATACATCGGTACATATACACAATTCAGGAGACATAATAATGCATGTATTTAATTCTCTTCACGCGTGCATTTAATTCCAGTCTCCACGTTGTGTTGTCTCAATCCTAACACTCCCTCTCACGTTGAACTGATGTAGATGCCAGTCATAATTTGGTGCTACCGAGAACAATACTCTGATAGTGTCAATCTTAGCCACTGGCAAAAAAGTCTCAAGAGTAGTCAAGACCGTAGGTCTGTGTAAAGCCTTTTGCAACTAGTCGTACCTTATATCTCTGGATAGACCCATCAACATTGTGTTTGACACTGAATATCCACCGGCAGCCAACCAATTTTTTTCCTTTTGGTAATGCACATGGTTCCCAGGTTCTGTTTTTCCTTAGTGCCTACATTTCTTCATTCATGGCTTCCCGCCATTAAGGTTTTTCGTTTGCTTCCCCCACGGTCTTTGGTACCTGTATAGCATATACAAAAGCCAAAAAAATCCTTAGCTTGATTAGTTAGACTCCCTCCGGCAAGGTTCGCCATAGGATATCTAGCTTTTTGTGAGATATGATCAGGCTCATATCGTCGGGCTGGAATCCATCTATTTTGTTTCGGAGGTAGGACATAGGTGTTGATTTCCCCCGTATTCTGTTCAGGGTAATTTTCTGTAACCTGCACAGGTATGGACTCATCTAGTGTTATATAATGATCAAGCACAGGATCAGGATTGTTTTCCTCAGGGTAATTTTCTGTAACCTGCTCAGGTATGGACTCATCCAGTGTTATATCATGATCAAGCACAAGATCAGGATTGTTTTCCCCAGGACTCCGCGGCGGTGGAAATATGGGGTTGTCATTGATTAGGGCTTGTGCTGCTGTGGGAGGTAGCTCAATGGGTCTTGTAGCAAGCTCTTGTCGGGCAACAGACGTAGGTATACTTGCACTGTGTAACCAACTAAGTGGGTCACTCGTAATCTACCTCTGACCACGAAGTTGAGTTGAGTAATAGAATTTAGATTCAAGGAAGTTACAATCGAGGGTTGTATAATGCCTATAAGAGGGGGTGATAACACCGATAACCTTTTTTATTTACACCATATCCCACAAAGACACATGTCAAAGTACACATATCAAATTTAGTGCGGTATTGTTTAGGATATCTTCTGCACCTATCGAGCGAACTTGGTGAAGTTTTATAGGATGTGCGAAGTGGGAAAAGGATATCTTGATCGCGTCAATGTACAGATTTTGCTTACAAGATCTGGTCAGAATGATGGAAAAGGAGTAAGTGAGCAGGAGCTACATTCTTCTTTGTTATTTTTCTTATCTTCTCCTGTAGTACCTTATGTCTTGTTACGGAACAAAGGAAATGAACCAAACCAAAAATCTGTGTAAGATTCCTGAGAATACGGGGCAGTTTGGAGTGTAAATATGTAACTACTCATTGTTAATTAAAAAAATTTGCCTATCAAAAAAAAGATTTTGCTTACAAGAGATGGCAAAAGTAATTTTGTTCATATGGTTGAATGGAAGACATGGATTGGTCATTGGGACATGGCTTCAGTTATATATATAGTATAATATGTATAATAGGGGCCAGATTAGTCACCTCTCTGCAATTATTGAATGTTTGGCTGGAAAATAATAGAACTTCAATTTTTTTAATCTCAGCAAATCTCCACTGGTCCAGCAAATATCTATTTAAAAATTCCAGAGCTAACAACGTGTCTAAAAATTTAATTTAGGATAAGATCTTGATATGTGACTGCAGCACAGCAGCATATGGTATGTGTCATTGATGGTGAAGCACGTTGTGATCCCGATCTTGATGGACAACATTAGATTAGATCATGCTTGCCAGAAAAGGATAATATGGTCATTTTACAACCATGCATGAGAATAAGGGTGGCGAAACGAGCAATCGGGACGGGTATTGTCCATACACGAACCCGTCTCGAAAATAAATGTGACCAGAAATTTGGTCTCGTTCTTGTTTCGAATACCCGAATTCCGGAAAATTTTGGAAATTCAAGTCACGGGCCGGGTCGGATTTCGGGAATACCCGAAGTCATATGTCTAAAAACGGGAATTCAGTCCGAGTATGACCATTACTTGAATCCGTCCCGAAAATTTTATTCAATTACCCTATTAGGTGTGGAGGAGAAAGGAAGATTTGCGTTCCCAAGAAGTTGGAAGAAATCGTAGCCATAAGATCTGTGTAGCTCTTCTGCACCTATCGACTCCATTTGGTGATGTTTTATAGGATGTGCGAAGTGGGAAAAGGATCTCTTGATCGCGGCAATGCAGAGATTTTGCTTACAAGAGATGGCGACAGCAATTTTGTTCATATGGTTGCATGGAAGCCATGGATCGAGGCGTGACTCAGTTTCTTTACGTGTGTGGATATTATCCACATAACCCTAAACGGAGTATACTTATTATTTTTTTAATTAATGGTAGTAGCGATGGACGGATAACATATTAACACAGTGGTGGTGACAGATCTTCTGGATCCCTCCCTCCTGATGTTGGAATATGTTTCCGACAACGGGAAAAGAGTTCGGGTCCTGGAGGTAGCTTGGCCATTTGCCCCGGTCATGAGTTGGGTCTCAAGAAAATAGATGACACAATAGCAGCTAAAAGTAGAACAACGACAATTGAGAAGAAATCCATTATTCAGTAGTACACTACTAGTACTTGGGCTATCTCCTGATACCAATTGCTTTGTATGGATTTTATAGAGGATCTGGTTCACTGGTGGTTATGAGTGAGGAGAACATACAACACAACAACAAGAAATTTGAAGTGGGACATCTCATTTACTAGTATCATGGCTTGATTGGAATAGCCTTGAGTGGAACTAACTTGCTGACAGTCATACCAAACTTCTCCCTCATGTCCACTTGCTCAGGTTTAATCCCTGACTCAAGTTTCCAGTCAAAGTTATGAATCAAAGTTGCCACCATTGTGTGCACCATTCGACTTCCCATTGTAATACCAGGGCAAATTCTTCTCCCACTACCAAACGGGATAAGCTCAAAATCTTGTCCATTTAAGTCTATATTTCTGCCAACAAAACGTTCGGGCTCGAAAGCATTTGGATTCATCCACACTCTGGGATCTCTCCCTATGGCAAACACATTGATGATAATCCGTGTGCCTTTGGGTATAGAATAACCACTGAGTTGTATGTCTGCATCCGATACACGAGGAACTAGAAGAGGAACCGGGGGATGGTATCTGAGGACTTCTTTGATCACGGACTGCAAGTAAGTGAGTCTTGAGATGTCCGATTCCTGTGGCTGGTTGCCTTCCCCAACCACACTCATGAGCTCTGCCTTGGCCTTGGATAGTATCTCAGGGTGGCGTAGTAATTCTGTCATTGCCCATTCAATCGTGCTCACAGTAGTCTCTGAACCTGCAACAAACAAGTCCTGACATGGAGGAAGTCGAATTAGAAACAAACCTCATCAAAAGTGGAGGAGAGATCAGAGAAACTAAAGTTAAGAGGACTGTTGTTGCCGACCACGAGAAGGTACTTAATGTCATTCAAGGTCAAGTTGTACTCGCTTCCTTGGCTAAGCTCAAGCAGTGTTTCGAGAAAATCGCTCTTCTTCGACGAACTGATTCTTGTTTGCAGTCTTTCCTGGATTTGATCCCCCATCGTGGCAAGCAATTTCCCTAATCTAACTTCTACAATCCTCTTAATACCCTGTGGATCAAACGGTTTGAGGATAGGAAAAAAGTCTGCAAAATTAGGAACGCCAAGGATCTTCACCAGGTCCTCTATCGTTTCCTTAAACTCTTGAGTGGTATTAGAATCAAAGCTCGTAAACTCAACCGAAAAAAGCGTGGCAGACATAAGATTCAACGCGGTAATGAAGGCAGCTTCGCCGATATTCACTACGTGTCCAGTCTCAGAGCATTTCTTCACATAATCACACATCTTCTGCAGTTTCTCCTGGCGAAGGCCACGACCTGCTTCGAGGCAAAGAGTTGAGAACATTTGTTCTTTGCATATTTTGCGAAGATCGCGCCATTTCTTGCCGACGGGCAGGAACACCATTGAATGGTTGTGAAAATCATGTACTTCCAAAGAAGCCGATACGGTCCGATTGGAAACAACGATATCATGCTTGTGTATCAATTCTCTGGCTATCTCCGGCGAGGAGACGACGATGGTGTATAACCTGCCGAGGTGGAGGGACATTAAAGGACCATAAGTTTTGGAAAGTGTGGTAAGTGATTCTTGGGGTGTTCCGGTGAGTTGGAATATGTTTCCGACCACCGGAAAAGGGTAGGGTCCTGGAGGAAGCTTCGCCTTTTTCCCTGGCCATGAGTTAGATCTCAAAACAATTGATGATACTATAGCAGTAGCAGCTAAAAGCAGAATAATGACAAGTGAAAAGAGATCCATTGTGTTGTAATTCTTTGGCTATCTCTTGATACCAAATTGCTGTGGCATGTAGATGGATTTTATAAAAGAACTGTAACCTGTAGATGGCTATAAGTGAGAGAAAGCACCACACAGCAACTACAACCACGAATTTCAAGTGGGGCATCTCATTTACAGTTAAAAATGACAAAGTTTAAGATTTGTCCTACTCCTAATGGCATAAGTTTCTTTTGTTAGATCACAAGGGTAGTATTGATCCAAGTGGTGGTGTTGTACTGTACGCAGGGGACCCGGGGGCATGCCACCAAGATTTTCAAATATCATTTATTTTATAGGTATATTATGGTGTTCAAAATTATTTTTGGTCTCGACTAATCCATGGGATCCATACAAGGCGACCCCCCATATGGACCCGTTAAACTCGGGCCATTAGTGAATTCCCCCGCCAAGGGCCCACGGTCAGACAATGTGGATGACTATGGGATGCCGTGCAAACATCTCTTATTTGCTATACTCAATTGCTTCGAACAAAGATAGCACAGTAGTTGCAAAAGTTTGTCCAAAAAGTGAAGAAATTACCTTGTTATGGCATTGGCACAAATCTCTATTTGATTATGAACTTTTGTTAATCTTATTTTAGAGTCCATTATTGCACGTACCGGGATCCACATGGAAGAAAAGGACAGTTGGAGATGGCAATCGGACAGAGAAAGCAGAGCCTATACGGTAAAATCAATTTATACAATACTAACACAATTCATTGGTGCTTTGGTGCAGGATAATGCATTGATGAGTAGCGGCTCACCAAAGAGGATACAAAATTATATCTGGTGATTCAGGAGAGGATAACAACTTTCGACAAGCTACACTCGAGGCATATGTATAACCCAGTTTCCAGCCCTTGGCTGTGGGTTCTACCAAACAAAGAAATAATCTCTATGCATATGTTCGAATGTGGTACATTGTACAATATTTGGCAGACACTCTACAAATGACTCGAACTCTACCACGTGGGGAGTAATAATCTACTACAACACTATCTCCTATATCTTGAAATGACTAAGCGGAAGAAATTGTGCGAAATCTGGAAGTCGTGTTGACACAACCTAGTATGGGGAATATGGAAAACCCACAACAATTTCGTATTCAATGGCACGCCACCGAGCAATGAAACAATCCTGGAGACACAAAAGTCTTCACTTGGATTTGGGCATCTACATAAGACTCTTTGGATGCAGGACTAATGCTAGGGAATTGGTTTCAAAAGCCTCGTTCATGCATGATATTCTGATAGTTAAAACACGGATGTAATAGATAGAAAAAATATTTGAAGCCGCATATTTAATAAATAATAAAATTTCCAGATAAAAAAAATTGAATGCTCTCTTTATCAGGTTTAGCCTTGTTTGAGGCTAGTCGAGAATGGGATCAACAAGAGTTTGGTTGACGATTGCTTTTGTTTCTGGACCAACGTGTGTGTACCAATCTCCCTTGCTATAAAATGTTTCAACGATTCGGGCAAAGTTTAGACAACGATCAAGTAGAGGGGCTACAACTTCAGTCGGCCTGAGGAATGCCTGGTTTATGTCTTTCCACGCCGCCTCTATTTTGTTATTTAATTCATCTACTGCCTCTTTTTTTCCAACCTTGTGTTCCTCTACATAGCATTCGACTGCTGATGGTATGTGGTCTCTATTTCTCTCGAACTACACAATAACAAGAGTCAAGACATAAATAAAATAGATGGACATATATAATGAGGGGAACATAAGTGGAGGTAGGGGGAACTAGGGAGGGCATGACCCTCACCCGAGTTTTAACTTTTTTTTATCCCCCACAAAGGATGGTTACCTCATGCCCAACAACATCAGCTTTCAACCTTCCATGTACATTGAGAACTCTCGTAATATCCGGCTTGGAAAAAAGCCACTCAAAGGCTTCCTTCGTTGCGAGGTCTCCCATGCCGATGAAGGCCACACCTATGAGAGTTATAGAACCGGCGGAGCCTTCTGCAATCCTCATGTATTCATCTGTCGTCGGAATGTGATTTTTATGCCTCCACTCAACTTCATAGAAGTAATGACGAACAATGTGTTTCACCTGTTTGGGTCGAACATCAAACAAATATTGGGGAAATCAAATCGATGGAATGATTTTTTTAAATATATATTTAAAAACTATTTTTTATGAAATTTTAAAGATATTTTAATCTCACCATATCAAATTTGTATCTTTCCTACTTCGTCTTCGGTCCATAAATCTATGATCTATATATGAAGAGCCATGTCCATACATAGGCGGACGAAAAAGGGGGCTTGGGGGCCCTGGCCCTCCCTGGGTCTGTGGCCGTACGCCTTGGGAGCCCAGGCTCCCCCAAATTTTTTATTTTTATTTTTTACTACAATTTTATTTTGTGTTCAAACTAATATCTTAATTTACAGACATACCCTCCTCCCCATATAAAAGCAAATCCTCTCGCTTCTCATTTTTTCATAACATTTTTCAAGTTAGAGCTCGACGGTGATTTTTTCCCTTGTCTGTTCTCAAGCTCTTTCTGGCATCTTTCAACAACTAAGGTTGGTAATTTTCATTTAGGGTTTCCTTTGAATTGGATTTTATTTCAGTTATTATTGTCTCGGTTCGATTCTACAAATCTGTTTATGGATTTTTTTTATATCTGTTTAATGAACATTTTCTGTTCGTGTAAGTTTATTTGAGAAATATTTGTATAAATAAATTAGGCAATATAAACAAATTAGATAGTATTATTTTTGTATCATCCTATTTTTACTGATAGATTATTATATTTTCATAATTGTTGAACAGATAAATTATTTTATCACCGCCTAAAAAAAATTATTTCCTTCCCCCTCTAAAATGTTTCTATTCCCCCCTCTAAAAAATACCCCCCCCCCCAAAAAAAAATAAATAAATAAATAAATAAATAAATAAATATTTTCTGCGCTCATCCTTGTGAACATACGTACCCCTTCTTTCGCATAGGTGTACCGATACGAAGCTCCTAATTTGATCATCTCCTCCTCGACATCTGCAACCACAC
>JAOWBN010071804.1:0-20520 GCA_028565015.1 Pinguicula moranensis
CTTATGATAGGTACCGATTTAGATATGGATCCTATCAGGTCGCTCTATCTGGCGAACTGAAGAATTAAAATAAGTAAGTATGTGAGACATAATTAGCGAATTTCACGGACGAGAATTAATTGATTTCAGTGAGACTGGAATTCAATTAAATTAAAATTTAATTAAAATTGGATTTAATGAGATTAAATTCAATTTCTTTGGCCCGAGTTAAATTCGAGCCCAGAGTAATTATTTCCTTATTTCTTGTTGGGCCGAGAGCCCATTAGAAGAAAAAAAAGGAATTAAAATTGCAATTAAATGAAATTGGGCCTTAGGCCCAATTTCTAAGAGATAAAATCTCTTTATCGATCGGATGAGAAAAACTTACGGGACTTAGGTTTTGTCATCTTCATCTCTTCTCATTTCCGCGACGAAGAGAAACTTCCGACCGATCGAACTCGCCGTCGTGAATTCTCGCCGGACACGGTCTAGCAGCCACTTCAGTCACGCCGGGGAGTGCTCCGGATAGAAGCTTTCTCTTTGGAAGCTCTGTGTTCATCGCACGAGACTTTCATGTTTTTGAGATTTTGATTTTCCGCTCGGGTTCTTCATTCTTTGGTCGGATTTGAGGTAAGTTGGCTCAACTCATCATGTATTACACGAATTAAACATTTTTTGGGCTTCGATTTCACATGTTGTTCGGATTTGAAAGTTTCCAAAATTTTCGAAATCAAGCCTTTTGATCCTACAGATCCGATAATCCATATGGGGAGTTTCTGAGGCCTATCAACATGCCTTGGCTATTGAGAAGCAGCAAAATAGGAGGCCATGGACCAGAAGACAAAATACCCGAGCAGTTCAACCTCAAGGAGGCAACCTAGCCGGCTAGCTTAGGATTTATGTCCTAACCAAAAACCACCACAAGGCAACAATAGCATTTCTACTATTAAGTATTTTTGTTGTGGTGAGTTTGGATACAAATTCAATGAGTGCAAAAATCCCACTAGCTCGAAAGCAAAGAATTTGTTGATCGAGGAAAGCAATGGAGATGATGAGATGGAGGATCCAATGTATGATAAAGATGATGAGGAGATGGATGATATGTTGCATGGAGATGGCCGTTAGACCTTGGTGGTTCAAAAGAGTCTCTTGACATCTAAAGACGAAGACGAGGATGAGACCAACATCTTTCACACAACTTGCACCATCAATGGCAATGTGTGTAAGATGATCATTGATAGTGGGAGTTGCGAGAATGTGGTGGCGAGGAAGCTATTTAGAAGTTGAACTTGAAGACTGAGGGTCACCCTAAGCCATACAAGTTGCCTTGTCTAAACAAAGGTAGCGAGGTAACGGATAACAAACATTGCTTTGTTTCCTTTTCCAAGGGCAAAAAAGGTACTTTGACAATGTGTTGTGGACGTGGATACTTGTCACTTGCTGTTGGGAATACCATGGCAGTATGGCCGAGGAGTGATGTATAATGGGAGAAAGAACACTTATTCCCTTAGCATCA
Source organism: Pinguicula moranensis (assembly GCA_028565015.1). NCBI lineage: Eukaryota > Viridiplantae > Streptophyta > Magnoliopsida > Lamiales > Lentibulariaceae > Pinguicula > Pinguicula moranensis. The sequence continues at coordinate 1,496 of JAOWBN010071804.1, forward strand.
AAGGGACGAAATTTGTGTTTGCACCATATTGGGAGGACCTATTCCTACCCAAGTCAAAAAGAATACTAAACTTCTTCCCATGTCCAGATTCCCTGATGAGATGAAAGAAGGAGGGGTTGTGTATGCCTTGATTCCCCGTGAGAACAAGACGGCCCAAGAAGATACAAATATTTCCATGGAGATGCAAAAGTTGTTAGCCAAGTTTGGTGACTTGATGCCCAAGGAACTACCCCCAGATTACCTCCCATGAGGAATATCCAACATCAAATTGATATTGTTCCTGGATCAAGCATGCCCGACTGACTAGCCTACCGTTTTAGTCTTAAGGAGGCCGAGGAGTTACAAAATAGGTTGAGGAGCTACTTAATTGTAGCTACATCTAAGAGAGCATGTGCCCTCGTACGATTCCTTCCTTGCTCGTGCCAAAGAAGGATAAATCTTGGCGTATGTGTGTGGATAGCCAAGCCATTGACCAAATCACCGTGAAGTATAGGTTCCCTATCCCATGCCTTGATGACATATTGAACAAACTAGCTGACTCTAAGATCTTCTCTAAAATTGATCTTAAGAGTGGCTACCACCAGACCCAAATTAGGCCTGGAGATGAGTGGAAGATGGTGTTCAATACAAAAAATGGGTTGTATGAGTGAATGATCATGCTATTTGGACTATCCAATGCCCTGACCACGTTCATGAGATTCATGCACCAAGTATTGAGGCCTTACATGGGAAGGTTTGTCGTGGTATATGTTGTTGACATCCTTATTTATAGCCCCAACGTGGAATCACACTTTGAATATATTCATGTAATTTTTGAAGCATTGAGAAAGGAAACATTGTTTGTAAATTAGAAGAAGTGCACATTTTTCACTACTACTTATGGTGTGCAAGTAGATCAAGCAAAAGTAAAGGCTATTGCTGAGGGCCTAGACCCTTGAACATTCATGATATAAAGAGTTTTCATTGGTTGGCATCATTCTATCGCCAATTCATCAAGGATTTCAACTCATTGACTGCCCATATTACCGAATGCTTAAAGAGTCATGAGTTTATGTGGTATGATGAGGCCAACGCTAGCTTCTAAATGATAAAGCAAAAGATGACCGAGGCACCTATCTTAGCCCTTCCAAACTTTTAATTAGGTGTTCGAGGTTAATTGTGATGCATCAGGAGTTGGCATTTGTGGAGTGTTGATCCAAAATGGCCGCTCGATTGCCTTCTTTAGTGAAAAGTTTTCAGTGTCCAAGAAGAACTACTCAACATATGATTTGGAGTTCTATGCCATCATCCAAACTTTGAAGCATTGTAGGCATTACTTGGTGCAAAAGGACTAAATCCTTTTCATGGACCATGAGGCATTAAAGTACATCAATGGCCAACAAAAGTTGAATAGAAGGTATGCCATGTTGGTAGCTTATTTGTAGGAGTTCACCTTCTCGTTGAGGCACCAATCTGGAAGTCTTAACTGTTATGTTGATGCATTGAGCCGAAGGACCGTCCTCCTTACAACTTTGAGAGTTGAGGTGGCTGAATTTGAAACCTTCAAGGAGATACATGGATGATCCATCTTTTGGAAAGATTTTTCAAGAGGTACCCCATGGACAAAACCTTGATTATATATTTCTTGATGGTTATTTATTTTGTGGTTTGCAATTGTGTGCTTGATTGCTCATGGGGGCAACATATTGTGAGTTAACTTCACAATGAAGGGCACTTTGGAAAGGACAAAGCAATGCCATTGGCTTTGGACAACTATTATTGGCCAAAGATGAGTAGTGATGTGGCCAAATTTGTGAAAAGTTTGTTTCATATGTCAATGGTCCAAGGGAGCCCTTACAAATACAGGAAATTACACACTTGCCTACACCCGATGCATCGTGCCTTGATGTAACAATGGACTTTGTTTAGGGTTTAACCCATACTCAATGGGCTGCAAATTTTATACTTTTTTTTATAGGCCAAATTATGTAGAATTGCTTTTTCAGGGTATCGATCCTGAGACATCAAAGTTGTGAGGTGGGTTGCTTACTAATTGAGCTACCAAGAATTGATTGATTTTATACTTGTTGTGGTTGACTAATTTTCCAAGATAGTACACTTTGTGGCATGTAGGAAGACCATGGATGCAGTTCGGATTGCCCTCTTATACTTTAAGGAGGTTGCTTGTTTGCATGGTGTGCCTAGATTTATCAATTCTGACGAAAACATGAAGTTCATTAGCCTCTTTTGGAGAAGCCTATAGGAAAATATGGGGACCAATTTGAACTACATTAGTGCCTATCACCCCCAAACTGATGTAGTTAATAGAAGTTTGGGTATCTTGTTAAGATATTTGGCAGGATCCAAACCAAAGTAGTGAGACATGGCTCTATCTCAAACTGAGTTTGCATACAACCGGTCCAATAATAGGACTTCAGGTCTTATTATTGGATTATAATTTTAAGAACGCTGCGCAAAACATGGCCTTGGTCCCTTTGAAGTGATGTATGGAAAGAATCCATCAAGTGTCCTTGACTTGGCACCCATTCCTCATGTGGGGCGTTATAGTCCCAAAGAGGAAGAGAAAACCGATCACCTTGGTGTCTTTCATGAACATGTGAGGCAAACCATCATGAAAAATAATGATAAGTACAAAACCCGAGCTGATGTTCAACGAAGGAAGGTACTTTTTGATGTTGGTGATCATGAGTTGGGCAATGCTAACCCGTAATTGTTTCCTAGTAGCGAATACAACAAGCTTAGGGAACGCAAGATTGAACCTTTTGAGTTATTGCAGAATATCAATGACAATGCATATAGATTGCGCCTTCCTAGCCACACGAAGATATCTGATGTCTTCAATGTTAAAACTTGAGTTATTTCTACTTGAACTCGAGGACGAGTTCTCCCCAATTCGGGGAGGCTGATGCAAGAGCATCCAAGCCATCTGACCTTGATAACGTTAACCTATTTTATTGCACCTTAAAGGCCCTTAATTACTATGATATGGCGGAAAAATGCAAGCATGAAAGGTTACTAAACAAGTTGTGGACATGGCCTCCTAATTTGACTATGTCATGGACCATGAAGTCTAAGTTATTTTGAGTTGTTTTTATTACTTAATTAAGGAGTCAAATAACCCCTATTTATGGAGGCACGTGTATGACCTAAAACCTATCTATTTGGGGTCAAGTTTAGTTGGGTAAGTTAGATAAACTTTCTGTCAAAAGGTGTTGGTCCAACTTCCTTATTTTTAGGCTAGTCATTTGGGTTTGTATAGTTCTTTGAACTTATATAGCTTGAATTGTGATCTGTAGTGACACATTGAATTAATATATAAAATTTATCTTACCATTGCAATCCTTGATCCTTTGTCCCCAATATAATTGCTATACTAGTCTGACATTAGTAATCAAAGTTTGGCTCCTCAAGGGTATCTGGTTTGGGAAGAGGAGCATTCATGAAACACTAACAAGTCCAAATTTTGCTATGTGGAAACGCCTGGAAGACTGGCGCATCTGATACACAACCTAGCGCAAAGTCCTCAAGCCGTCAAGGAAGAAAATATAAGATGACTAAACTTAGAAGACCAAATTTTCAGTGGACACACAAAAAATAGTCAAGATGTTTGTTAACCCACACTAAAGCAATCCATGATTTTTGGATCAATTGGTGTTTTGACAATGGGTGTTCAACTATATGACAAGTTGTCTTGACAAACTGGATAACCATCAAGAGAAGACAAAAGGTCAAGTGATATTTGGATGAGGTCAAAAGAGCGCATTAGAGAATCAAGTGAATACCAATTAACCGCACAAGTTCACTTGGAAGAAGTTCTGAGTGTAGTTGGTCTGAAATCGAACCTGCTGAGTGTGAGTCAACTATGCGATCAAAGCTTATATAAGTTATGCTCACCAAGCATGTCTGTTGAATTGTTAATGAACAAGGAGAAGTGATTCTGTTGGGTCAAAGGTCTACTGACAATGGATATGTCTATTAGGATTTTAGGGTTATACACTGAGGACAGATCACAAGTCAAGTAACTTCTCCAAACAGACTCCAGCAAAACCAGTGAGAAACCAGTTACTAAAGTTGGATGTTTGTCAAAGAGACACTCTGATAAACTGTGTTACATCCTTAGTTGATCATTGAAATATGTCTGACAGGAGTGGTTATTGCCCAGAGAACATCCCAAGCTACTATAGGAACTTATGATCAGGCAAATGGTCTTCAATGGTTGGAACGAAAGTATAGGCCAATGAGCAATCCTCCAACAAGCTCTGAGAAAATGGACTGAGAAATCCAAAAGATAGATCCAGAAGGTGTTGGGATTGATGGAACAACCATAAACATTGATTTTAGACAAAATATATGTGTTATATGTCTAATTGAATTAATTATGATTATTACCTAATATTAAGAATTCTAATTAGAGTGGTATTCTATTACCCTAATTAGAAGTAATTATTTGTTAATTACCTATTATTGATAGTCCTTATTATGGTAGGATTCTGCCACCATAATTAGGATTGGACTCCAATTCCTCTCTATAAATAAGGCATTCAGTATGCCTATTTTGCTACACCATTATTCATATTCTCATGTGCTTAGACCCAAATATATATATAAAGTTTCTTTCGAATTGCTGCCTTATCATCTGTGGAGGCGGAGATCTGAGTTCGTGGATTATAAGGAGACTCTGGTACACTCTTGTTCGTGTTCGTGATATAATCAACCGGAACAATACGGTTCTATACGCTTCCGCATTAAGGTACGAATCCATTGTCGTATTTATTCTTTATTAGATCCGTTCTAATTAAATCTACAATAATGAAGACAACTATGTGTCTCATTCACCAAAGTCAAGAATTGCAGACAAAGCATGCAACTTACATGAGTGGTTACCCAACAAAGCATGCTTTACTTTTTCGTCTCATTTATTGCCATTATGCATACGTTGCATACTTTGTATTCAATGAGTTGTAATCGTTCTCTGTTAAGAAGATCGATATAATATTCTTGTGTTTTCTAGTGTTTTTCTGATTGCCATTTTACAATTAAATCAAATTTTCCCCAACAAAGAAACATCCACCCACCACCACCCCCAAAACAAATTGTGTATATTATGCATCGAGTGCGGGTAAATTGTTATTCAATGAAAATAACAAGTGCTCTGTCCAAATCTGTGGCTTTGATAATGCAGCTGGCCGGTGGTCATGAAAAACGTGGTGAGTGATAAGCGATGCAGTGGGACAACCATATATCGTGGCTGACAGGTTGTGAATCGTGGCATCGAAATTTGGGGAAATGGGGAGTTGGATTTAATGCTCTTATGAGGTTCAGAATTAATTTTCATTAAGTGCAAAAGAAACTTTGTTAGGCGGAGAGTACATGTGACGATTTTATTCAGGTCAGGAGGCTTAGCAATTTTAAGAAGAATTCTATTGATGATGAGAGGATACAAGCTTGATTTTCTACTTCTTGAACTTATTGTTTATAGAAGAATCTAGAGTTTGTCTTCTACAAATATGGAGGTATAGCCGATGATTGATTTCTGGAGAGTTCTGGCTGCTTCAACTTGATGGGCTGTGGATGTTGGTCTTCTTGAGTATGAGTTGTTCGGCTTCGTGAGCCTGGAGTCCTTAAGGCTAAATTTTTTTTAGGCAAATATTTGAATTGAATAATTACAGAGTTATTTACATATCCACCAAAATCTCAGCGCTTGATCAAGGAGGATTATAGACACCCAAGCAACCTAGGGGATTACTCATTAAATGGTTCAGGGAGTATGCAAAATTTCCTCTCTCTCCATAAGCCTTCCACCAAGTCCATAATATCCTTTGCAGCCTCTGAAAAATTTCTTCAACCTTGATTTTACTGTTGTTGAAATGTACTTGATTACGAGTATACCATATAATCCATGTCAATGCTTCCATTATAGATTTTCAGAAGTCTTTGTTGGCTTGTGTGGGGCATAAATCAATGAACTGGTTCAGTGCTGGTATTCTGTTGCCGGTCAAGTGGAAGCCGAGCCACTGTTGTACTAAGTTCCAGATTGATACACTGACTTTGCATTCAATAAATAAAGTGCTTTTCATCTTCTCTTCCATATTTGCAGAGGATGCAAGGTATAGGTTGCTCCTGTGCTACTACACCTCTTCTTTGTAAGTTTTGCAAAGTGGGGAGTTTGCCCTGTATTATGCGCCAGTTATGTATGGCCACATTATTTGGGATGCATTTACCCCAACTTGATGTAGTTTGTTTTTATCTTCAGCAGAGAATGAGTTTTGTGTTTGTTGTAGAACCTGCCCATATGCTGCTTGAACTGCATATATTCCTTGTGGATGATTTAGGTGGATGTACTTGTCCTTCTCTGTTTCCTGCAAGGAAATGTTAGAAATGCAGGTTAATAGTTCAGCTAGTTCTTGTTCTTCTCTGTCATTTAATCTCCTTCTCCATCTCCACTTCCAGCTCCATTCCCCTGCATCCCACTCCCCATGATCAGCCACCTTTCCCCCTGCAATTGTCTATCCTGTACAACCTTGAAAATCTCTCTGATAGTTTGGTGTTTCCCACCCATTTGTCCTCCCAAAAGTTTACTGCCTTGACATTTCCCATTTTCAATCTGGTGCTTTCTTGGAACCAGTCTTCTTTTGTAACTTTCAGAATGGCAGCCCAGTATTTCGAGTGTGGGATTGTCCATGTGCTTCTGTTTGATGTTCTGTCTCCATTTGGTTCATCTCAGTGAGACCTCTCAATCTTCTAATTGTTAGCATATTATCTTTGCCATACTTGGATCTCACCATGTCTTTCCAGTTCTACTTTCTCGCTTAAGACTCTTGCCCCCCATTTTCCAAGCATTGATCTATTGTATGCCTTTAACTTCTTCACTCTCAGTCCTCCCTATTCTAGTGGTAAGCAGACTTTTTCCCATTTAATCCAGCTCATTTTTTTCTGTTCAGAGGTCTCTCCCCAAAAGAATTTCCTCATAATTTTTTTCCAGCTCTTTGATTATTGATTTGGGAGCTAGAAAGCTACCAAAGTAGCATGAAGGTAGCACTAAGAGCACTGAGTTGATTAACACAATTTTCCCTCGCACGGACAGGCTGCTATTTTCCCAAGATTGCAACCTTTTGTTAAATTTCTCTATGACTGATTTCCACATCTTCACTTTTCTTGGATTAGAACCCACGGGTAGACCTAGATAGGTGAATGGTAGCTCCCCCATTTGGCAGTTTAGATATGCATCCATGTTTTCCAATCTCTGGTGTGACATATTCTGCCCCATTAGTCTACTTTTAGCCAAGTTAACCTTCATACCTGACATTAGCTCGAAATTGTGGAGGATGGCTTTGATGATTCTGACATTTTTCCAAGTGGCTTGTCCAAAGATTATTGTATCGTCCGCGAATTGCCAGTGTGAGAGCTTTATCTTCTTGTTCCCAACCTCCACTGGTTTAAGGAGTTGTAATGTTACAGCTTATTGAATAAAACCTGAAAGTCATTTTGCAGCTATAAGGAATAAAAACGGCGACAATGGATCTCCTTGTCTGAGCCCTCTTTGGGGGACTAAATTCTATTGCGGGGCTTCCATTTATCAAGACAGGATTTGATGTAGAATGCAAGCATTCCCGAATCCACCAAGTCCAACACGATGGCAGACCTATCTTACTCATTATGTCTATCAAATAATTCTAGTTCACCATATCAAAGGCTTTTTCGAAGTCGATTTTCAATATTATTGCAGTTGTACCTTTCTTCTGTAACTCATGTATAGTTTCATTTGCAATCAATACTCCATCTACGATTTGTCTTTTCCCGATATAGGCCATTTGATTTTGTGAAATGACAGCATCAAGTTCTCTGCTCAATCTAGAAGCTAGCACCTTTGATATGATATTGTAGGTGGTGCCAATCAATGTTATTGGCCTATAGTCGGAAATTTTCTGCGAGTTTATCACCTTGGTATAAGTGTAATATGTGCGGCATTTCCTCCTCTTGGTATTTTACAATTTTTGTAAAATTCCTTCCTCACTTAAAATATATCTTCTTTCATCAATTCAAGAAAGTGTTTGATGAAGGCGAAGTTGAAGCCGTCGTCCGGTCTCGGACTCTTGTTACTTCCCCAAGATTTTATGGCTTCAAGTATTTCCTCTTCAGAAAATGGTTTTGAGAGCCTCTACTTGGCTTCAGGAGAAATGTGCTAAATCTGGATAGTGCCTATTTTTGGTCTGAAAATGTTTGTTTATGATAATCTTGTTTGAAAGTGATTCTTGATAGATGCTTTCACATCTCCCACTTCATCCAGCCATCTGTTTTCTTTCCATATCCCTTGTATGTTGTTCCATTCCCTTCTCTGTTTCACACAATTTTGAAAAAAAAAAGGAAGTATTTGCGTCTCCTTGTTTCAACTAGTTTATCCTGGATTTTTGAAACTATATACTATCATGTTGCAGATTCAGTTCTTGTAGTCTTTGACTCAATTGAATGCTCTGTTGTGGGTCTTGGTTTATATCCTCTTCTGAATCCTTCTCCATTATTCTCAGTTTCATCAGCAGTTCAGTTTTTTTAGCATTCTGGTTAGCACTGTTTGTCTTACTCCACAATCTGATTTCATGTTTCAATTTTTTCAATTTTTCTTTTACTCTGTAGCCTGCGTAACCAGCTATGTTTGTACCTCTTCATGTATTTTGCACAAACTCATTGAAACCAGGCAACTTTATCCAGCTGTCCCACACTCTCAATGGTATTTTTCCCCAGTCTTTCATCTGAATTTCTAACTTGATGGGGCTGTGGTCGGAGTCTTCTTTATCAAGGCCTGTCTGCACCCAGTTAAGGTCTTCGAGCCATCTGGTGTTGACTAAGAATCTGTCGAGTCTACTCATGGTTGTTAAGGAGTTTAAGTGCCAAGTGTATTTCCTCTTGCACATTCTCAGGTCTTGTAATCCCATTCTGCTGACAAATTCTCTGAAGAGGCTAATCTCCCTCCCATTTTGAGCCCTTGTTGTTGTTCCGTTTCTTTCATATTTGTCTAGAACAGTGTTGAAGTCGCCCATAATACACTATTTGTTACTTTCTTTTTCCTGTTGCCATTGTAAAAGGTGATCCCACTGTCTTTGCTTCTCTATTAAATTTGATGGCCCGTAGATATTGATCATATGTGCTGGAGTATGGTCCCATTCCCAGTATTATGTTATTCCTAAGATCCCTTCTTCATCCTTAATACTCTGTCTTTGAAATTGTTTTGTGTTCCATATGCAAAGGAGCCCTACTGACAGACCTTGAGACGCTTTGTACACCCAATCAAATGTTGTGCCAGATACTGAAGCATAATTTTTTCGAGATTGATTCAATTTTTGTCTCCTGGATACTCAGAAAATCCACCTTGTGCTTCTTGATGAGTTTTTTGATCCCATTCCTTCTGCTCTTCCCCTTCATTCCTCTAATATTTTATATTATCAGCTGCATTGATTCACTTTTCTACTTTTTTTCTCCTAGTTTTCTTTCCTTATATTGGTTGCCTCTTTGACATTTCTATGGCCAATTCTGATGAGTTCATCTGTGACTTGCTGCTCATCTTTCTCATATTGTATTCCTAGGAGCTTTCCAATTTTCAACATATTTTCTATTTCTTATCGGCTGTCCCTTGAGTTTGAAGCTATGATTCCATTGTCTGTCATTGAAGTTGATGGCTTTGAACTATTCAGTACCCGTGGATCTTTCTGCGTTAACATATTGCTCCACTCCTCAATTATATGATCATTCTGATCTTGCTGCTGAGTTTTTTTTCTTCCTTGTTTTTTCCTTGTTGATTTCAGATTTGATGAGCTGATTTTTTTTCAGGCTTTGAGTCTTTTATTGTCGAGCTATATTGCAGACCCGTGTATGCACTGGAAACTGCTCCAGCTTAGTTCCTTGTGTCTCCTTGTCGCTTCTCTCAGTGTACCTTTCTGTACTAGTTTGCTTCCAGAGTATAGCCAACAATTTATTGTTTAGAAACTCAATGAGCTCACTATCTTCAATCCCGTAGTTATATTTTTCTTTCTCATTGACTACTACTTCTTGGGACTTTTCCACCTGTATCTTATCAGCCCTTTGAATTTTTTCCATTATCTGCTCCTCTGCTTTATGTGTGAGATCTGTTGCCATTTGTGTCTCTGGGATTAACTCCTCTTCTTCTTGTATCTTGCTCTTTACCATTTCTGAAGTCTCCTCTTCCCATATAATTTGCTTATTCAATCCACCTATACCTTCCCAGTAAGCAGGTTCCCTGAATTTCCCAAAGGGTATTTCATCTTTATCATTATGCTGCTTAATTCTTAAGACAGGGTCTTCCGCTATTTTACTAGCTGAGTGGGCATTCTGATTCACTGATGCTGCTTTTTCCTCTAAGGTTTCATCACCTAGCCAGTCACTTGAGTCCCTTAATTCTCCGCATTCAGAGGAAGAGTCAGAGCTATCACAGCCTTGTCATAGATCCTCTGTAAATTTCTTCTCTTCCACTTCCATGATTCTTAAGATATAATCTTGCCCATCTATGAGCACCTTGATGGTTTAATTCAAATTCTTGTATATATCCACCTGCAGTATTACTTGTGCGGCCTCTAGGTAGCTCTTGTTTATTGTTGATTTATCAATTTTCCCCACTTTTCCCACCTCTGCGCCAATGCTCTCAATTATCTGATATTGCCAGGCATGAAAAGGGCTGCCATAAATTTTTATCCAGATTAGTCTCTCAACTACAGGAAGTTTATTGGTCCATTCAGTCAGTTCTGTCAGCCATTGCATTATCCACTCCCTGTCTACTTTCAGTAAATGTTGTAAGTCAACATCCTCTTCTGACCATAGCAAAAAATTTCCTGCACCCATTAGACTCACCTTTAAGTTTAGGTAGACACCTCTCTTCAACTCTATTTGTAATTCCCTCCATCCTTCCTTGTCTTTTTAGTTTACCCACTCTACTGTGATTCAGCCATGTAATGTCTTGTCTCATGGCTTTAAATTCCAGTTTTTTCACATTAGCTAGAGTTGGATAACCAGGGATAGGAGTTGCCTTGTCTATCTTGATCTGGTCCCCTCTCTTCAGCAGTACTACATCTTTGTACGAGGCAACCGTCTTCAGTGCTTCCCTTGGATAGGATTGTGAGATTTGTCAGGATGCTGTCTATCTTCTCTTGTGTTTCTGCTGTCATATCTGGCTACATTTGCTCTCAATTTATAAGAGCCAATCCATATTTGATTCAGCTTATCTTCCAGTTTCTCCACAGAATCCACTCCCGTATATGACACAAATCCAAATCTTGAACCCAATTGAGATAATTTATGCGCTATGTAAAAGTCACTTACTTGGCCTTGTGACTGCAAATGCCCTTTTAGATCACTATTCCGTTCATTTGGAGGAAAATTAGTGATGTAGAAAGTAATTTTTTCTCCCCTTCCATTCAGCGCCCTCCAGTCTGCCTTTGCATATATATCCTCCTCAATTGTAATCTTTCCATTCCTTGAATTTTTAGTACCCCTTAACCCTCTGAGTCCTTATGGCTAATTGGTATCAATAATGGGTGAGAAAACTGATTAAACTAAAATTTAAACTAAATAACAAAAAGGAATTCCTCATACCACCATCGCTTCAGTTGACCAGTGAGGAAACTGTTTAAACTTAAATGACTTAAGGAATCAGCCCAATGTAGGGATGTCCAGCACCATAATTCTTTGGCCTAGCACCAAAAATCCCATTCGAAAATTTCATATACGTAAATGTGTTTTCAATCTCTTCAGCTTGCATGCTATCTTAGCCATGCCAATCGAGGAATAAGGCTCATTCCAAGAGCTCTCTTCAATGGATAAAAAATCAATATGAGTTACCCACGTACGTTAAAAGCAAAATGGTGCAGTGGTCGACCATGTGCACAATTCTAGATTAGCGGAGGAGCATGATCACTAGAAGCAATTAGATCCAAAACTATAAGAGTGGCTGCACAAAAATAAGAGTTATAGCCTAGGTTAACTAAGGCTCTATCTAAGAGTTCAAAGATTAATTTGTTTAGTTGCTTGCCGAACCATGTAAATTGTTGGCCTTGAGGAGACAAATTATATAAATAATTGCAATAAAAAAAGTCATTAAACTTAACCTTAGCCTAACGAGGTAGGGAGCGCCCCATAGCTTCTCAGAATCAAAACGCAAAAACTTAAAATCACCAAGGACGATATTGGGGATGGAAGATGAGAGCAAATAAGTCACATCTTCCCAAAGCAGTTGGTGCCAAACAACATCACATTTCGCATATACTAATACAAAAAAATTGTTTATCCACTTTCAAAGAGCGAAAAAGGAGTAGTGACAGCTTCAGCTCGGGCTCAAGACCGTGCTATCCTGGATGATTGGCTCAAGCACCTGGAAGCTCAATCCTCTGTTAGTCCTCCTCTGCCTCAACAGGATTCTAGACCCTGTGACCCATTGAAAAATGTGGCCGCCTCTATAATGGAGGTGGGCTCTCAATTAGGGATTGATTTTGGCAGTCACTATGAAGAATTTAGTTCCATCTTGGAAGGCTTAGCCACTTCTCACCACCTGCCCCCTAATAAGCCACCTCCCCTATCATCTGCTAGGCAGACTCATCCTAGGAATAGGCAGTGTATATGAAGATCACAACCTTTAATGTTAGGGGATTAGGTAGTGTAGATAGAAGGTTTCATGTTAAGCAGTTGATATCCAAGGAAAGGATGGACTTTATTAGTTTACAGGAGACAAAATTGTCCAGTGTGGATAAGTGGTTATGTATGTATCTGTGGTATGATTCTGAGGTTGACTGGGTGTATACCAGTTCTGATGGACTCTCAGGCGGTTTGTTGTGCATGTGGAGTAAGAATAGCTTCAAGAGAGTTTCTCTATTCAATGGAGATGGCTATCTTGGCATTCTGGGTAGTTGGAAAGGAGAGGATCAGATTTCTGTTATGGTTAATGTCTATGGGCCTGGCTCTCTTGCCAGTAAATTGGATCAATGGCAGGCTCTTAGTTCTAGTCTTTCTCCTTTCATGTTTGGAAAGGTTTGTGTTATGGGTGACTTTAATGCAGTGCTTGCATTAAATGAACGGAAAGGGACTTCATCAGATAACCATGCCCTAGAGGTGGAAGCCTTTAATGCTTTTGTCACTAATCTTGGATTGCATGATCTCAAGATGGATCGCAAAAGATTCACTTGGCACTTGAAGTCCCTTAAGGCCATGAGTCGCCTTGATAGGTTTCTACTCAGTGATGCCTGGCTCAGTTCAGAAGAGTCCTGGTCACAAGTAGGCCTGGATAAGCATGGCTCAGATCACTCCCCTGTTAATCTCTGTACAAATTCATTGAATTGGGGTCCAAAACCTCTCAAGGTATTGGATGCGTGGCTATTAGATAGGAGTTATAATGATTTGGTTGTGCATGTCTGGGCCAATGCACGGGTTGATGGTTTCATGAGCTTCCAAATACTCCAGAAAATTAGGCTCCTTAGAAATTCCATTAGGCAGTGGAGCAAGGATACTCTATCTAATCTGGCGTCTGAAAAGAAATCACTACTTAGTAGCATCCAGGCTATTGAAGATGCAGCGGAAGATGATCAACCAATTGATCATCAGTGCCTGTGTGATCTGCAGTCTCAATTAGACTGCATTACAAGGAGACTAACTTCATCCATCTTTCAGAAATCTCGGGTCCAATGGCTGCAGGAAGGGGATGAGAGCTCCTCCTTCTTCTATAACAGTCTGAATAAGTCTAGGCACTCAAATAGAATCAATGGCATTTGGGAGGGCTCAACCTGGCTAGACTCTCCTGATCTCATCAAAGCCAGTTTTTATCATCATTTTAGAGACAGGTTTACAGAGAAAATGCCCATTAGGCCAAAGTTTACATTAGGTTTAAGGTACCTGGATCAGGCTGCAATAGTTTTCCTTCAACAACCTTTCACAGAGTTTGAAATTCTGTCTGCCATTGGGGGCTGCAAAGGGCAGAAGAGTTCTGGACCGGACGGTCTCAATTTCAATTTTATAAAACACTTTCTTCCTGTCCTCAAGACTGACATTCTTAAGCTCATGCATGAGTTCTATAAGTCTGGTAAGTTAGTTAAGGGGAGTAACTCTTCACATATCTCCCTCCTTGCCAAGGTCACTAGTCCCCTGTTGGTCAAAGATTTTAGGCCTATTTCTCTAATGGCTAGCATGCCAAAAATTATCTCAAAAACTCTAGCCAATAGAATCTGTCTAGTGTTGGACAGTTTGATTAGTCCCTCGCAGTCTGCTTTCCTGAGAGGAAGGAGGTTGATAGATAGTGTAGTGGTGGCTAATGAGGTTGTGGAGGATGTCAAAAAACAGAAAAAGCAAGCCCTCCTCTTCAAAGTAGACTTTGAGAAGGCTTTTGACTCTCTCAATTGGGAGTACCTCCTGCAAATCATGTCCTTGATGCACTTCCCACCCTGCTGGTTGTGGTGGATCCGTGGCCTATTAGATTCATCCTCTACTTCCATTCTTATCAATGGAAGCCCCACGAAGGAGTTCTTCCCCTCCTGTGGTATTCGCCAGGGTGATCCCCTTGCTCCCTTCCTCTTTTTACTGGCCGCAGAAGGTTTATCTGCCATGCTCCAGCAGGCAGTCAATCTGCAATTGTTCTCAGGCTTGAGCATTGGCCGCAATAATGTTCTAATCTCTCACCTTCAATATGCGGATGACACCATTTTGTTTGGGCAAGCGGAGTGGAGATCTGTTCAAGCCTTCAAGTCCATTCTGCTAAACTTTGAATTAGCCTCTGGCCTCAAAATCAATTTCAGCAAAAGCAGATTGATTGGCATTAATGTTGAGGCAGCTACTCTGGATGATATGGCATCTTTCTTAAACTGTCAATCTGCCTCTATTCCTTTTCAGTATCTTGGCTTGCCAGTTGGAGCCAATATGAATAAACCTGCTTCCTGGAACCAGGTTTGTAATAAATTCTCCACGGTGCTCACTAGATGGGATCACAAACTTTTATCTTCTGGAGGTAAGCTAACTCTACTAAAGGATGTATTATCTGCTCTCCCTCAGCATTTTTTCTCCTGTTTTCGAGCACCACCTTCTGTCATTAAAAAACTGGTGAGTATCCAGAGGAAATTTTTCTGGGGTAGGTCCTCCCATAATAGAAGTCTATGCCTCACATCGTGGAAGAAGGTCACTACTCCTGTGGCCAAAGGCGGTCTAGGTGTTCACTGTCTAGCTTCCTTAAACTCTGCACTCCTGGGCAAATGGGGTCTGATGCTGCTAAATTGCCAATCCTCACTACTAACTTCTATCCTCGTGTCAAAGTATGGAAATCCCCATTCTGTAGTCATAGCTGGACACAGATCACTTATTCAGCTTGCTTCCACACCAAGGCCTGGTAGGCTCCGAGGTAGGAATTATGCCTCAGGTTGGTGTCAATCTCTCCAGGACACTCTCTGTAGCAGCTGGTTCACTGAGAATGTCAAATTGCAGTTGGGAAATGGTACTGACATCTTATTCTGGACTGATAGGTGGGTGTCTGATCAGCCACTGTCAGTGCGTTTCCCTAGGCTTTTCAGAAAGGTACAAAATCCGTACATTAAGGTGGCTGCTGCTGGTCAGTGGATGAATGGTTCCTGGTCCTGGCAGTGGATATGGAAAAGGCGCTTGTTAGACTCAGAACAGGATGAGCTTAATGCTTTGCTTGGGGTACTGCATGGTTTATACCCTCTTCCTACTTCAGCTGATAGGTATGTGCTCAAACTTAATAGTGAGGGGGCTTATAAATGCAATGAGGTGTACAATTCTATCTCCTCTGACTCACACTTTGATTTCTCTGTGCTTCACCGGTCTCTAACCAAGCGAATATGGAATAGTTGTGCACCCAAAAAGGTTTGTGTTTTCGCTTGGAAACTAATCCAAAATGCATTGCCATGCAAAAGTTTGTTACAGCATAGAAATATTATAGCACCATCTGTGCAGATTTTGTGCTCCCTATGCAGTCTAGGTGATGAATCTTGTAGCCACCTCTTCTCTGAATGTTCTATATCCAGATCTATCTGGCAATCTCTGTCCACTTGGTTGTCTGTAGTCCCTTCTACTACTTCCTTCCCGGTCCTCTCTGATTTCTCTGAAAGCTCCCCTCCTGGTGTTAATGCTTCAGCCTGGACTACAATCTGGATGGCAGCTATGTGGGCAATCTGGAATGAGCGAAACAGAGCTCATTTCTCTTCTGAGTTCCAGCATCTTTCAAGTCTAATCCTGGGTATTCAGCGAATTTCCTGGTCCTGGGTTCATGCCAATAAGGGGTCAAAGCTATTTCCATACAGTTTGAGTGACTGGATGCAAAATCCGGTGGCCTGCCTGAAGTTTAGGTCTTAAGTAGTCCGGTTGTGCATACTGCTATACTCCTTATGTCTGAGTGATGTTGATACTGCTATACAAGGACTCTGTTATCTCTAATTATTGTCTTGCAGGTCACATTGAGACCACATCTGGAGGTGCTCAATGTTCAAGGCATAATTGCTGATAGTGAGTAAAACGGTTGATGAAGATTCCTTGTATCGACTAACTATCTATCTATTTCTATATGGTACAGGTACAGGTACTTGGAGGTGGTACTGGCATCAGGATGTTAACCAATCACAATCTTACCCACCTTTCTCCATGGGCAGCCTCCTGCTCCCATGGAACGTCACTCAGAGCCATATTGCATTTTATTTTCTTATCTGATCTGGGTTTACTAGCAGTTCCCTACGCCTGTCCAATGGAGTGCTCTTGCTATTATATGGTTTGGCTCTCACAATGGGACAATGTCAGAGGGACGATTACATTTTGGGGATTATTGGGGAGGTTTCCTCAGTCTTATTCGATAATGCTATAGGATGGAAAGATGGTAAGCTAGATCAATTTCAAGTTTCAGAAGCAATACACAGATGGAACGCACAGCCAGGTCCTTGGCTAAGTCACTCGTTCCTGCTTATATGCTCATGGAATGGAATATTTCACCTGGAAGGAAGACTCATCTGATATTTATCTGTTATTGATCTGTGTATCCTCCTATCTTCTGGTAGCTCCTCCTTACATTACAGGTATAGCTCACTAAACTGGAAGGAGCTATGTACCAATGTTCCTCAATTAAGGGCATTGATAAGTTGATAGTCAGGATATCCAGTTTGGTGAAGATTAGTTAGCGGCAATGAACTGAATGCCGAGATGCTGGTGCATTCATGACGTTAGGCGAGCCGTGTTATCTCTCACCTAAGCTATAAAGGAGGTTTTCCATTAGGTAGGGTTTATATAGTCATGATCAGGAGATAGATACTGAGATGCGAGAAAGATACCATGTTGTGTTATTCTGTTTTCCTACTTGTACATTATTATCCTATATATATATAAAATTTGGCATTCCAAAAAAAAAAAAAAAAATACTTAAGACTCATGATTTTGGGTACAAGAAATCTATAACATCAAGAGAGGATGACAAATAACCTTTATATACTTGATTGGGATATGTTTAAGGTGAAAGGATAATAATTACATGGTAACTAATTCTTGAAAGGGATAATCTCGTATTTTAACTATTCTCAATGCTTGGGTGGTCATGATACATTGCTAGATGCCACTCATAATCTATGAACATGAATAATTAATTGGTGATTAATAGATTAAAGGAATTTATTAGATATAGACCAATTAAACATAATTAGATTATGATGATTCATGTCCATTGCCAAGTTAATTGAGAACCTATAGAATCACACAAATCAACACCAAATATTGAAGGATTTAATTGCATCAAGATGAAAGTTTTTTTTATTTTTTATCAAGATGAAAGTTAGTGGCTCATATTATAAGTATTGGATACTTAAAAGTGTTATTTCGAATAACAAGGAAGTTACATGAAAGTGTTGCTAGTGGAAAGTTACTACGAATAGAGTTACATGCAAGTCTTGCTAGTGGGAAGTCACTACCAAAAAAATTGCATGCAAGAGTCTCATTTCATGACACTTGTATGGACAATATTAAGCCTTGAATAAGACTCACTCTACGATATATATATATATTAATGTCCATTCAGAAGTGAGTTATAAGTCTTGCAAAATTAGAGAGAAGCTCTCCTCCCCTCTGAGGGAAAGGAGGATGAATATGTTCTTCTCATCTTTTGGCAAAGATTTAGACTACACTTTGGAGTTGGCACTCATTGCACACATAATATACAAAGGGTTGTATTTCCTTCATTAGGTAATAGGTTGGTGGTGTGCATTACAATCGAGGGCACATAACTTTGTGCCTTGGAGTTGAGACTACCTTCCTACAACAAAGAGGTCAAGACTACCAAAAAGGTTGGTTAAATCTTACCTCTATTTTGAAGGCTTTGTAAACAACAAGTATATCCTTTGTTCATGGAACCCAAAATATTGCATTCACTTTGCTTCCACCACGTTTTGACTTAAAACCTCGGGCTCCTAACAGTCCACTCTCAAACTATGATTCCATCTGAATTGCACATACCATTTTGGTGTATGTGGATGTACTTGTCTGTTGCTGCATAATACAACCTAGGATATAGATCACGTGAGTGATGATTTGAGTATCAAATGTCCTCCCAAAAATATGTACTTCAACCATCACTTATATCCTAAGATTCTTCCAAAACCACTTGCATCCAGATTAGTAGGGATGGACAACGAAAAGCGGAATTGGTGGAATTCCATTACTGTTACCGTTACCGTTACCGTTAAGGGCGGTAATAGTGGTAACGGAAATGGTAGCGGATAGGTTTTTCGATTCCGTTAAGATAGCGATAACGGTAACGGTTAATGGCCTTTTTAGTGGAAATTCCGCTATTTCCGCTAAAAAAAAAGCACATTTTACTACGTAGATATTGATATTGATTATGCATAGCACATAGGATCCTACTATGTATGTTATTGATAGAGGTAATAATTCTTTGTTATATATTTTGTTTTGTATTGTTACGTTTTTACTATTCTTTCTCCTAATGTCTAACTTTTGCTTGGTTTTTGTGGTATACGCAGAGTTGAATGAAAACCCAC
>JAOWBN010072025.1:0-20517 GCA_028565015.1 Pinguicula moranensis
ATTAATCCACATGCTAGTCGATTTAGTCATCTAGTTGTTCCCTTGCTAATGACTTTAAGACTAGGGACTAATTTAGATTTTAGATAAAATTATGGAGTTTCACAATTTAAGTCATCAACCCAAATGATCCATAATTACATATCTAAAATTCAAGGAACAAGATGATTCTTATCAAATTATCCAGTATACATGAAACTAACAAATGTTCTAGGTCACACTAAACTAACAATTAGTTCTTTTTTGCTATCTCTCGTGTGATATCTCTGAAAGTTAGCTTCCTCGAGAAGCTTGTGAGAGATAGCATCTTCGGGAAGCTTTGACAAGATATTTTCCCACATATGAGTAAGGACAGAATGGTCATTCTACATTTTGCTTTGTAGTTTCCCGCCAAAACAGATATGTGGCATCTATATTGGGGCTGCGACTTAAATATCTGGGGCCACGACCTTGCACTCGAAATCTTGTATTTTGTGGGGGGTTTAGGGTCTTTTTCCTTCCTTTTCTCCCACAGGGTATTTAGTGATCTAAAATTACAAAAGAAAGAGAAATGGACAATAAAAGTGTGTCCCCTATCAATATTGAGCCAAATTAGACTTAAATAGTCTACATAAAATAGGTATAAAATTGACTTATCACACACTTGGACACCAAGGAAGGAGGTTACTCTCAAGAATAGAGATTCTACAAAGGTATAAAAATGTTTCTTCCCCCTTATGCTTTAAGTTGTGTAAATTAGCAAAGATCCATGGTTAAAATATCTCTGATTTTTTTGCATGTATAACAAACACATATTTAACACTTCGGCTAACATCATGCATCATGGCATGTAATGTAACTTTATGAGATCTTACACTTAACTGGGAGTTTCATCCTCGAAACTCATTTGTGCATCATTGGTGAATAGATGTAGGTGTTTGCTTTTTAGTGTTTTTTACACTTCTCTAGTGGCTTCTTTGTCTGAGTGTGAGTCCCATGCAACCACACTTTCTTCTGATCCAAGATTTTGTAATGGTTGCTCCTCGTAACTCTGATCCACGTTCAACGGTAGTCCCTCTACTTCCAATATGTGGTTGGGATCTCCTACATACTTCCTTAACTGAGATACTCGAAAGACTTCATGTACCCTGGACAGTCTTGGGGGTAGTGCTAACTGATAAGCCACTTTACCTACTCGTTCCAGAATTTAATAGGGCCGGATGTATCTAGGGATCAACTTGTTACCTCTTCCAAACTGTTTCACACCCTGTATGGTGATACCTTGACGTATACCTTCTTTAAATTACAACAGTTTTCGTTTGGTATCAAATAAGCAGGTTTCATACCAACTTTATGGTGATAATTATGTCTTAAACTTGCTTATATTACGGGAATGAAGTGCATCTTGTGTCCATTTCTTGTGATTTGATAGGAATTGACAATATGACGTACAAATCAAGAGATGAAGGACAGAGGCTCTAAACACGGAGGCTTTAGCCCCAAAGATTCCAGTTGCAACTCCATGCTGGATACCACAAGTTTCCATGATGGGAAATATGCCAAACCCCAAGCGCACCAAACATTGTAGGCTGACCATTTTACCCCTCATTTTGGCTTCAAGCATTCGATGGAAGCTACCCGTCAAGCAACAAGACATTTTGGTGATAAGAAGTAAAAACCAGGGAGACAAGGGTCAAAGAAAATATGCAGTTGTTCGCAGAACAAGGATTCAGGAGCTATCATCCGAGAGCAACGCTTCTAAGGGAGTACTTGGACCCTACCACTCTTTAATTTAACTATGAACTTTTTAGTTAAATCATCGCAGTACGACACGGGACCCCAACCTAGTTGGGAATATACTGGGTAACGTTGCATCGCAGTACGACACTCTTCTCGTCACTCGATTACTTGTTCGGTTTGCGCACTTGCAAGAAATCAACCAACAAGTTGTTGGCGTTGTTGTCGAGGCTTGTTAACTTTGACAATATCAATACTAAGTTAGTTTTTAGCTAGATTGGAATTTTTGTTTTGTGTATTTTACCTCTGGTATATTTGTGTTGTTGATGTTGGAGCCCAAATAAGATCAAGGCCCCTCTATCGCCGGATTTTTAGAAGCAGGCTCTCCCTCTAGATCATGCAGTCTATTATTGGAGAATGTGTACACTAGTCGAGAGGTAGTTACGTCATTTGATTATTTCGTGAAGGAATTCTAACGTTAGAATTCTTGCCTATAAATACTTTTGTCTTTCATTGTACTTTGTATTCAAAGACATTACAGTGAAATAAAAAAAACCTAGCTACCATGGAAGTAGTCAATTTAGGTGAACTACGTAAATCTATATTTTTGTTTCATTTCGCATTAGTCTTTGATCGTGTTTGTGTATTGTTCTAACAACTGGTATCAGAGCCAGGTCCTATATCACAATGATCTAAAATAATGGAAACTGCGAAGGATTTAATCGACAAATTTGATGGAACCGATTTTGGTTTTTGGAGGATGCAGATGGAAGATCTTCTATATCAGAAAAACTTTCACGATCCTTTGTCAGAAGTGAAACTAGAAACGATGTGCAAGATATCTGGGATCTGAAGGATAGCCAGACACTAGGGTTGATTCATCTATCACTAGCAAGGAATGTTGCTTCCAATATCGTGAAAGAAAACAATTACTGCAAAAGTTATGAAATCCTTGTCAAACATGTATAAAAAGCCATCGGCAATGAACAAGGTATACTTAATGGATCGTTTGTTCAATTCGGGATTGTCCGAGAGTGGATCTATTGCAACTCACGTAAACGAATTCAATGTGATTATTAGTCAGTTGAGTTCGGTTGATATCGAATTTGATGATGATAGTAGAACCATGTTACTTATGTCTTCGTTACCCGAATCGTAGGATACTGTTGTTTCCACAATTAGTAGTTAGCATGGATCTGAGAAGTTAAAATTTGATGAAGTTAGAGATATTGTCCTGAGTGAGAGTATTCGCAATAGGGAAATTGGTGATTCGTTTGGAAGAGCACTCAATACAGAGGATAGGCACAATAATAGAAATAAGGAAGGCCAGAACAAGCATGGTCGCTCGAAGTTAAAAGGGCGGAATAAATCGAAAAGAAAATGTGTACTCACTTGCTGGAATTGTGATGAGATACACCACATGAGTAGAGAATGTCCAAAACCAAGGAGGCAGAAAGGAGGATCAAAACAGAAGTCCTAAGCAGATGAAAATTTTGTAATTTTTACAGATGATAGTTTGGATGTCTTGGTTCTCAGTGTAGACCGTCCAGTTGAGTCATGGATATTGGATTCTGGAACATTGTTCCACTCTTCTCCAAGCAAGGAAATATTCCAATATTTCAAGTCTTGAAATTTTGGAAGAGTGTACTTTGATTACAACCGAGTTCTACAGATTGCACGAAGACGAGATGTGTGTATCCAAACTACAAGTGGCAGAGAGTGGAAGTTGGAGAATGTCAGATACATTCCTAACTTGAAAAAGAATCTTATTTCAATTGATCAGCTGGACAGTTTGGGCTATGAATCAAGATTCGGCGGCGGTCGCTGGAAGATTGTTAGAGGAGCGATAGTCATAACAAGTGGTGTTCGAATTGGCACTTTATACACCACAACTGTTGTTGAGAATCTTGCTGCAGTTACTGACAGTATATCGAGCTCGCGTTTGTGGCACAACAGACTCGGTCATATGAGTGCGAAGGGGATATAAATGCTAGCTTCAAAGGGTTGCCTGAAAGGGTTAAAATCTATGAAGATGGTATTTTGTGAGAGCTATGTTCTGGGAAAGCAAAAGGCGTGTCAGTTTCACAAAAAACAGCAGAGAGCGAAAAACAACACAATTAGATCTAGTGCATTCAGATGCATGCGGACCATGTCCTGTCCCCTCTATTGGTGGCTCGAGATACTACGTTACTTTCATCGATGCCTTCAGTAGGAAGGTATGGGTTTACCTTCTAAAATACAAATTTGATGTGTTTGCTACTTTCAAGAAGTAGAAGATTGAAGTTGAAAAATAGACTGGCTTCAAAATCAAGTGTCTGATGTCAGATAACGATGGAGACTATGATTCTTCATAATTCATCAAGTATTATGTTGATGAGGGAATTAGATGTACCAGGACAGTTTCTAGTGAGCCAAGACAGAATGGCATTGCCGAATGGACGAACAGAACATTGAATGAAAGAGCAAAAAGTATGACGTTCCATTTTGGTTTGCCAAAAACATTACGGGTAGAAGCAGTGAACACCGCAACATATTTGATAAAAAAGGATCGTCGGTTCCTCTGGGTTTCGAAATTCAAGAGGAGGTGTGGTCGGGTAAGAAGATCAAGTTAGCCCACCTGAGAACCTTTGGATGTGCGGCCTATGTCTTGATACAAAAGTCTTGAGCTGCTATTTTATTTGATATGGTTCTAAGAAGTTTGGGTACAGATTGAGGGATGATAAGAAGAAGAGAATCTTGAGATAATGTGATGTGATATTTGATGAGAGCGCCATGTATAAGGACAGATCTGAGGTAAAGTCTGAGAATGCAGAAAAAGTGAGAGTTGAGGTCGAGTTGCATGAAGTTTCACCTAGTGATGCTGCAACCCTACTGCAGGAATATCCAAAAAATCTTGATGCAGAATTAGAACGTGAGCCATTTACACCAGAGCTAGTGTGTTGAGGAGATCAGGGTGTCTAAGGCACCGGAGAGGAATTCACCATCTTTGTATTATCTGTTGTTAACTGATAGTGGAGAACTAGAATCTTTTGATGAGGTAGTGTAGGTGAAGGATTAGATTAAGTGGGAGCAAACCATGGATGATAAGTTTCTCTCATTTGAGAAACATAAGTCTTGGGCGCTATCTGAGCTACCTACATAGAAGAAAGCTTTGCTGAATAAGTGGGTATACCGGATCAAGAACGAAACTGATGGTACTGTGAGGTATAGAGCTTGATTGGTGGTTAAAGTTTTTTCACAAAGGAAAGGCATTGATTATATTGAAATATTTTTCCTATTGTGAAACTAACCACAATCAAAATTCTATTGAGTATTGTTGCAGGAGAGAATCCGCACCTTGAACAGATGGATGTAAAAACAACTTTTTTACATGGGGATATGGATGAAGAAATATATATACAGCAACTAGAAGGATATGAGGTTCTTGTTAAGGAACACACGGTGTGCAGGCTCAAGAGGATATTGTACGGGTTGAAGCAGGCTCAAAGAAAATGGTACAATAAGTTTGATTCTTTTATGTACAATAGTGGTTTTCACAAAAGTGAGAAAGATTCATGTTGTTATATTAAAAAGTATGTTATTCTACCCTTTTATGTGGATGATATGTTGATTGTAGGTCTGAGCATGGATGAGAACGACAATCTGAAAAGGAAACTGTCGGTAGTGTTTTGATGAAGGATTTGGGTGCAGCAAAGTAGATTTTTGAGATGCAAATTTTTAGAGATCGTTCTGCTGGAACTCTAGATCTATCCCAAGAACAATACATTTGAGAAGTTATTGTCCAGATTCAATGTTGATAAAGCTAAGCCAAGGAATACGCCCTTGGCTAATCATCTCAAGTTGTTGAAGGAGTAATTACCCAAGTCAATTGAAGAGCGTGATGAAATGGCAAGGGTGTCATATGCTCCTGCAGTTGGAAGTCTTATGTATGCTATGGTCTGCACCAGACCTGATATATCATATGCAGTTGGAGTTGTGAGCAAATATATGTCAGATCTAGGAAAATAACATTGGGAAGCTGTGAAATGGCTTCTATGATATCTGAAAGGAACAGACAGTACTTCACTTTGCTATGGGAATGATAAGGTGATACTTGATGGTTTTGTTGATACTGATCTGAGTAGAGATGTGGACATGAGTAAGAATACATCATGATAGATCTACACTATTGATGAGGCATCAGTCAGTTGGATGTCCAAGCTTCAAAAGTGTATTTCTGTGTCATCGATAGAAGATGAATATGTTGCACTAAGTGAAGCCAACAAAGAGATGATATGGTTCACTGATTATTTGGAGGAGCTGGGCAGGCAACATGAAAAGAATCTTCACTGATAGTCAGAGTATCATACAGTTGGTGAATAATCCAATGTTCCATTTTTGAACAAAAAAAATCCAGAGAAGATATCACGTCACTCCCAGTCTAGTGGACGAGGGTGAGATGTGTTAGAAGAAGATTGATGGCGTAAAGAACCCAGCAGACATGTTGACTAAAGGTGTTGATGCTGGAAAACTGGGGCTAAGCAAGGCCTCAGTTGGTCTCCTATATTGATATGAGAGAAGGTGCGGCTAGGGAATTGTGAAGAGTACATTGACATGAACCGTAAAGTTGATTGGTTGACTTATTAGTCTCAAAGTGGGAGCTTGTTGAAGTTGGAGCCGAAATAATATCAAGGCCCCACTATCGCCAATCCAACTGTTGGTGGAGAATGTGTCCATTAGTGAAGGGGCAGTTACGTCATTTGATTAGCCCCTAGAGGAATTCTAACTATATCAGAGTTCCTGCCTATAAATACTTTTATCTTTCATTGTACTCAGTATTGGAAGACATTACAATGAAATAAAGAACCCTAGCCGTCATGGAAGTAGCCAATTTGGGTGAACCACGTAAATCTGTGTTTTCATTTTATTTTTGCACTAGTCTTTGATCGTGTGTGCGTATTGTTCGATCCTAACAACTGATTGTATTTCAGAAGGTAAACCCATACCATCCTACTAAAGTCGTCGATGAAACTAATATAGTATCTTGAGCCACAAATTGAGGGGATAGGAGAAGGTCCCCACACATCTGAATGCACTAGATCTAATCGTGCTGCTTTTAGCTCTCTGTTGGTCTTTGTGAAACTGACTTGCTTTTACTTTCCCAGAAAGCGGCTCTCACAAAATTCCATCACCACATGTGTTATCGTGCAGGTGTTTTAACCCTTCTGAAAGCGAGAGTTCTTCAGGTGTGGGCAATCCAGAAATTGAACGGACTTTCCAAGCGCGAAGAAGAGCCCAATGACAGGAAAGAAGACAACGTACAAAAATGAATGACAATGCTGAGATGGTTGGGGTGCCAAATAAAGATTTCCCATGGAGGACTTTGCCCTTCCCCAGGCTGAAGAAGAAATCTCATCCATTTGAAGACCACCATCCAAGCAAATAACTTTGAGTTGAAGCCAGCACTAGAGACAGGTGGGTCGTGCCGCCCGTCACGACCTGTCCTGACCCGCCGTGCCCGGATCTCAAAACATTGGACATGTGCCTTTGGCCCTTGGGGGCAAACCGGCCCCGGTTTAACCTGCCCAGTCCTCCAGGACGCGGTTGGCCCTCCTCACTAACCTCCGATTTTGTGCCGATTCCGATACGGTTCCTACACGGTTGAACCGCCAGTTTTGGCCTCAAGTTCGTTTTAATTTTTTTTTTAATTTTCAAATATTTTTTTTTTTTCGTATACTAAAAAAATAATATTTCAAAAACAATTTGTATGATAATTGTTCGTGTTAGATTTAAATGTAAAGTTTATAAGTTTATATAAACTTATATAATATTTTTTTTATTTTATTTTATACCTACAAAAAAATATTTCAAATATTTTTATATAAAAATTGTTCGTGTTAGAGTTTATAAGTTTAGGTTTTATAAATTTAATATTTATAAGTTTATATAAACTTATATAATATTTTTCAATTTTTAGTTTAAACCTACCAAAAAATAATATTTCAAATATTTTTATATAAAAAAATTTCATGTTAGGGTTTATATGTTTTGGTTTTATAAATTTAAAGTTTATAAGTTTATATAAACTTATATAATATTTTCCGGTTTTTACTTTAAACCTACAAAGAAATAATATTTCAAATATTTTTGTATAAAAATTATTCGTGTTAGGGTTTATATAAACTTATATAATATTTTTATGTTTTTACTTTAAATCTATAAAAAACAAATTTCAAAAAAAATTGCATAAAAATTGTTTGGGTTAGGGTTTAAAGTTTATAAGTTTATATAAACTTATATGATATATTTTTTTGGGAAAGTTAAAATTCATATCACAAATATAATGTTACAAATATATGGTACATACCCCAAAGGTATTTTATTATATAATTAGAACCAAGCAAACAAAAAATACAACTATGGATGTAAAATCCAATCAAATATAAGAGGGTTTGGGTTTAACTATAAATATAACATTTATAGTTTTTTTTATAAGCCAAATTTTTATATATGGTATAACGTATTTACAGAAAGAAAGTAAGAAAACAAAACAAAAACCTGTGTTCAGACGAGGCTAGACGTCTCCTGAGCAATGAGCCTAAAAGGATAAATTCGGTGTTTGATTCCTAATCATGAACTATATACTCTGCCCTTCCGTCACACCCTCCAGTATAGCTAAGGGTGATCTGGTACATGGCTCCCCTAATGTCGTGAATGTACAAGCATCTCGGTATTCAGTTCATCGCCATCATCCACTCTTCACCACAACTGGATATCATGACTATCAACTTATCAATATCCTTTTAGGTGAGTATTAGTACATAGCTCCTTCCAATTTTGTGAGCTATCCCTATAATGTGAAGAGAGTATAACTAGATTGACAAGGATATAGTAATTCACTTTCAGGTAATCACCCAGCCTCCTTCACCTTCTAGTCTCAAAGCCTCTAGGTTTCTAGCCTCCTTTGTTCCATTGTCTTTGAAAATCTTCTCAGTGACGTGCATTTTCTTATTAAGGCATCACTGGTATGCTCTTATCAATCAGGTCTTGCTTTGACAATGTTTCCAGCTGATGGCATGCTTATGGAAGCATCTTGTGAAGAAGACAAAGGCTAATATGTGATTGTTCTTGGTGCAATCTGCTCTCTGCTCCTTCTTGTGGTTTTGTAAAAACCTTGTGAGCGAAACGAATCAGCTTCTAAAGACTTCTGAAGAAACTTTGGTAACCATGTTCTCATGGAGATGAGAGCTTGAACTAGATCATGATCAGCCACGACAAACAGATTGGAAGACTTGAAAGTCACATGATATGATAGCTGTCAACAGGCTAACTACTTGTTCCGGATGTTGTTGCTAGATCATTATGAGTATCACCAGTGGCCAACATATGATGGCATCCATGTGAGATCCAGATCCTTGACGTTTATGCTACCAGGGTCCATGTCAAATCATTAAAGGCCGGTGAATCACGAGCACCACTTCATAGTACCATATCATTAGCTCGGTGTTCAATTAAGTACATGTACAATCAGCCAGTTAGCTTCTGGACAGTCTGAACCCCATGATGGTACCTAACATGTACCGAGTTGAAGAGTAGTGTAGTAAGGTGTGCAAGAAACTTCTTTTCAGAGATAGAGGAAGGATGACTCCCTACTAAGCCAGGCACTGGAGGCCAACAGTTGTAGTGCCTCCAACTGTTGTTTGATTGCTTGAGCCTAACTTGTACCACATTGAAGAGCCAAAATAGTTAGGTGCACTAAGGAGATTACTTCTACAGTTTTAGTTAACTTCCTGACTGGAAATGAATGTGAGAGCCACATTGGTGTAGGAACTTCAGTTACTCCGGGTGGTTAGGATGCAACCTGTGATAGTAATAAGCACAAAACAACGTTAGATAAATCACCACTGGCAAAGTGGATACCTGGCCATGATCCTATTTCTGAAGCTGCTTAGATTGAACTCATGCTGGCATGTGGTTGTAACAACCAGTCATCAAAGCTATAAGGTAACTTCTTCACCTGTTTCCTGGATTTTGTCCACAGCCAGTATTGTAGTTTTATGCATGCCAAAGCAATTGAGTATGGGGAGTAACAGATAGGAAGTGAGATCTATTTCGTGCTTTCCAAATTGTCCACATCAAAGACATCCAAATAGTGATCCATGCTGATATATTACTTCCTGTAGGGGCTAGTAAAATGTGTTCCTGGAGGTTGGGAGCTGAGACTGTTGGTGTGAAAGATAACCAGTATGCAATGCCTTTCCATATCTCCAGAGTTATGGAGCATTCTTTGAAGAGATGAGATACAGTCTAAGCTGCTGCACCACATAACGGACAGGTTATTTCTTGATCATTTGGGATGACTCCACTATTTTGTAAAATAGCTTTTGTAGGAATAGCATTTCGAATCAAAGACCAGGTAAAGATGCAGACTTTCTTTGGAGCACTTTCTTTGGAGCAAAACTAGTCCATATATGCTTGTTGAGGAGTAAATGAGAAGGAGGAAAGATCTGCTGAGAAGCAGAAGTGATGGATTTGTATGCCTCACTCACTGTGTAAGTCCCATCCTTACTGCATTCAAAAACATATCTATCTTTACAATTTTCCTTTGGGGAGATGTTCGGTAGAGCATGGCGTAGCTCTGGCAGGTCCAAAAGATCTGAGGGTTGCAGCTGCTTTCTCCATCTCCATCTCCAAGTCCAGCTACCTCTCTCCCAAGTACCCGCCTCAGCCACACATATTTCCTTTTGTGATTCAATCCTGAACAGCCTCGGATAAGCCACTGCCAGGGGGTGTTATTCAGCCAATTATCTGTCCATTGCCTAATCTATTCACCATTGCCTAACTGTAACTTTAAATTGTCTTCGAACCAGCTGGTATTCAAGGTTTTCTAAAGATAAAGCCACATGTAATATTTATAGTTAAGTTGTCTGTGTATCATTTATGTTTTTATATATAAATGAATCAAAGCCCACATAGTTCTCTTACCTTACTCACCTAATGGAGAACCGACAAACCTCTACTTATCATCATTATTTGGACTCGTGCTGCTCGCCGATGCCATATCAGGATCCCCAATAACGAATGCATCTTTTTCGTCGTATTGTGTATGTTCTTGTGTTCTACGCGAGGCAGCTATCCAATCATTCAGGCATACCTGATATTCGAAGTTAAGCGGATAAATTTTTGAACATCGACCGTCTGAAATGTATCCTCCTTTGCTAAAGGCTTGTTCAACGGCCACTGTAGAAACCAGACATGCTAGAACTTCCTTCGCAATCATCGATAACACCGAAAAATCTTTGGCTTTGCTCCTCCACCCAAAAAGAATATTGGAATCCCAGTATGAGCCATAATCATCACCTGTCTGAACAATCTCAAAGGTAGTCGTTAAATAATTGTCAAGTTCCACGTTAGTGGTTCTTGACAAGGACCTAGGGCATTTCGATAGATATTTTATTATATTTTTCATCCTTCCTATCATTGTTGTTCTAGACGCACCACTACTTGAGGCACTCTCACTCCTACGGGTTTGCAAAGGAATACCGAATCTGGTTTGATACTCTTCATATAATTCATTTAATAAAGACTCGACTTTTTTTATTATAGTTTTACAATTGACAACAAGTTCTCCTTACTCATTTTTAAAAAAATCATCATAATAACCTTCTAAGGATTTTTCAAACCTTCTAGTTTTATTCAGGGTTCCAAGACGGTAGCAAAAAGATAAAGTGGTAGTATTTCTAAAAGATATTTACACCATTTTTTTATAATGGCATCTATACAAGTTGTGAAATCAGGTTCATTTCTAAAACACGTTATAATAACTCCTACGTTAACACAAATAGGTACAATTAGGTGAGATGATAGTTTATACATATGATAATAATTGAGTGTATTCATTAAAATATTTTAATAATTCCAAGAGTTATTCACACTCTAACCAATCACATGTGCTTAAATATATATTTTGGTATCAATTATTTATAAAACTAAACAATAGTTCTTTATAATGTACGGTTTATTGAAGTAAAATATATGTTGAGTTCCATCGGGTAAACACATCTAAAGAAATTTTATTGGTCTAATATTATTTTCTTTACAAATTTTAAACCAATCTTTTAGTACCCTAGGTTTACTCAACCAAAATTTTATAGTCGTCTAATTGGGTTAACACTTAAATTTGTAGTTTTAAGAGCATCTTGTATGCATAGATTTATAAAATGACACATACAACGAATATGAAAAAAATGACTACAAAAAGTAGCATCGGATAATAATTTTAAATCTTCTACACTTGCATCAGAGTTAGATGTATTATCAAAAAATATACTATATACTTCGGTTTTAAATTATATTCTACCAAAATTAACAAAAGTATATAAGTTAGGTTTTGTGCTGTGTGCGCATCATCAAACAAACGAAATGGTATTACTCTTTTTGAATGTTTCACTCACTATTTATCCAGTGACAAGTAACACACATATAACTATGCGTTTGGCCACAATCTTACCATATATCACTACATATGAAAACTTTATGATTTAGAGATGAAAAAAACTGACACAACTTATTTTTTCTTTTATTAAATTTTTTCCTACATCCATGTGTGATTTACGTGAAACTTTGGAAAATGCGTGTTGTAAACACGTACGCACGTAAGTTTCTAAATTTAAACTTTTAGGAAAAACTAAATGCAAGATATTCTGAACAAATTAGATCTACTAGACCTTCCCTATTTCTAGAATGATTATAACAAAATAATTGGGTGCTAGAAGATGTACTTTTGGATACGGTTATAGCACTGGATCCATTTGCGTTTGCGATAGAACCCCACGAACTAGACAATTGGGTGCTTCGTTAGTACATGACTCAAAAATGAGCCATACCCCCACCTATAATATAAAGAAATATAAATTTATAAATTTGAATTTGAAAAAAAAAAGATCTACAAAAATTACTTAAATAAAAATTTGCTAAAAAAACGTAACTTTTATGTGTTGAAAGGCTTCCAAACATAATCGACACTTCACCAAAAAATAATCTGGCCTCCCCTCCGGATTTGGAAGTTTATCAAAAAAATTCGTAAAAAATCGGGAGGTATTCACACTTTGAGGAAGAGTTTGTTGTTGCTCATTAATTTGCGGAGCCATCGGAGGCGAATGATGAGTTTGAGAATAAGTGTATGGTTGTGCACGCCTATTATGAACCATTGTTGATGATGGTATTACCGCCTCCTCTGCTTCCAAACCCAATAGTTTGCTCGAACCAACCAAATCAATACCCATCTTGAATAAATTATTAAAATCAATATCAGTGTCGAAATCGTATATAGAAGTAATAATTCTCTTGGACATTAGTAGAGTATAAAAAGAATAGTACGGAAATTGCGAAAGAAAATGAATCGAAATGAAATTACGAGAGAGAATGCTTCTAATAATAGAGAATAAGAAGCAAGAGATAGCAAAGTTCCATGTGTAAAGAACCCAGACATGTCTATTTATAGCCGTAAAATCTGAATGTACAATTTCTTAATTTTTTATTAAAATTTATCCGTTAGGCATGGTGGTCGCCTGCCATGCTTTTTCATTTTTTTCATTTTTTATTTTATTTTTTTGAAATTCATAATGTTTGGGCCGTTGGTCCCGACGGGCATCTTCAAAATTTTGAATTTTTTTAATTATTTTTTTAAATTCAAATTCAATTTTGGCGGTGCGGAATGGACAGGCCCACGTGCTGCACGGCAAGTCACATGCTGCCCGCCGTGCTTCTTTTTTTTTAATTTTGAATGTTTATGGCCTGACGGGCTCGGTGGGCCACGTGCCGCCCTTCCAGCATTTTCAAAATTTAATTTTTATTTTATTTTATCTGAAATCGAATTCGATTTAGGCAGGATGGGCCAGACAGGCCTGCAAGCCGCTCGCCGTGTTTTTCAATTTTAACATTTTTTTTAAAAAAATGGAATTGTAATGAATTTTTTTTCGTGCCCGACCCACGAGTTTTCAAATTTTTTTTTAAAAACTTTACAAATTTTTGGTTCAAATGTTTTTTCCAACAATTTTCAGTTTTTTTTTCATTTTTGGGTTCAAATATTTCGAATTGTTTTTTTAAAAAATTTGTTGTTGTTGTTTTAATAAATTTCATGCCCAACCCACGAGTACGGCGGGTTTGATGCGGGTCACCCGCCAGGTCGGGCGTGTCGGGTTTTTTTCATTTTATATTTTTTTAATTTGATGGGTCAGGCTGGTCATCACTTGACCCGCAATGCTGAAAATTTTATCGTTGCACAAATGCGACCTAGGCACGGCCCGTGAACCTTACAGGCCATTAGCCCATAGGCCCGCTGGCCTGCTGTTCTTTTTGCAGGCCGTGTCTGGGCTGCGAACCATTTTGCCCATCTCTACCAGCCACAATTCAGTTGCTACAACAATATTCTACATATTGTGGCTCATCAACCGAAGACCCAAACTCGCGCGTACGTGCATGCGTGGAAATATGTGACACTTTGATGTGTGCAGGTGTCACCAAAGACACTATCAAGCTTAGGCTCTTTCCGTTCTCACTCCAAGATAAAGCCAGAAGGTGGCTGCAATCGTTACTGCCTGGTTCCATTCGCACCTAGGATGTTTAAGCAAACAGTATTTGATACAATTCTTCAAACCTTCAGTGACTCTTTGAATCTTAACTAAAATCACATCTTTCAGGCGGCGTGATATGGAATCTTTATATCATGCATGACAAAGATTCAAGGACCTTATAAGAAACTACCCAAATAATGGTTTACCGCATTGGAGGACGATTCAATCTTTCTACAATGGCCTTGAAAGTATAACAAGAAGGGAAAACGATGCAGTAACTAATGACATGTTCATGAAAAAACGTGCAAGCTATGGCCTTGAATTGTTACAGATGGTCAAATGAGAGGGAAAATCAGAAGACACTAGGTGGAAAATATGACGTGGACAAGGTGGACGCATTAGTTGCTGCCATGCAAGCTATGAGCACAAGGTTTAAAATATTTATGAGTCAAGGCATGACTCCAAGGCCAGTGATTGTTGTGCAACAACTATCTTGTGAAATCTGTGGAGGAGCTCATCCTCGAGAGCAATGTCAGGAAGGAACTTCAATAGATGATATCCCTATGGAGCAGCTCAATCATGTAGGGCAGCAGATATATCGCAACAATTTTGAGTGTACAAATTTCAACCCGAGGAAGAATGATCATCCCAACTTTTCCTAGAGCAATAATCAGCATGCCCTGAACCTTCCAACCGAGAAACCTTTCCCACCTCAACAATAGATGGTGAAACTACCTCAAGGGCCACTCCAACGTTCTTCAAATGATGACTTGATCACTTAGTTGACATTAGCCGCTAGGAACAGTCAACACTTGATGGCACAACTAGCCACAATTTCAAAGGGTTTCATGGAGGAAACCATAGCAAATTTCAAAGATCAAATGGTAGCCATGAGAAATATAGAAGCACAAGTGGGGCAACCTACAAAACAGATAGCGGAAAGACAACAAGGGGCCCTTCCAAGCACTACGGAGGTGAATCCAAAGGAACACTAACAAGCTATAACTCTTAGAAATGGAAAAGAATTGGAGGATACCCCCAAACATGTTCCCACTATCAAGAAAAAGATGGAATTAACTCCTGGAGGACTTGCGCCTCCATAAAAAGAAGAGCATATGCCACCCGTCCCATTCCCACAAAGACTAAAGCAGCGCAAACTGTACAAGTAGTTTCAAAAATTTCTTGATGTCTTCAAGAAGCGGCATATTGACGTTTGATGCGCAGATACTAAAGTGTACAAGTCACACAAGTAATAAAGTGATTATAAGGATGTCAAACCACGAGGATTAGGATAAAAAATCACTAACATTCACAAGCTTTGTGCAATTTGAACTGAATAAAACTGGGTTGATACTAATCTACGGAGTAAGTAATGAACATCGATGATTAAAATGCAGTAGAATAAATGTAATTCGAGGCCAGGGGATGGAGAAATCCAGGGGAGTGCAACTTCACCACTTGAGTCCATCGAGTAGAAATATAATCATGAACCAATTGTCGTATTATGCCTAGCGGATTCACCTATCCTAGACTCTTATCCATCTCGAGCTTAAGCTTCCTTCATTAATTTATAGATGAGTGTCTCTCGATATCCCATTGAAACAGGCCAGAGACATTGCTCCCAAGTGATCCTCACACGGTAGCACCGATTCTATAGTCATTCTCATGCTATAGAAATCAGTTTAGACCTTGCTATGCCTAGCATAACTTGTGTCTCTCGACCTCCCATTATGCTTTATGCACCTACTTACGTTGGACAAACATAATAGACGAAGATGAAGAACAACAATATCAAACACAATAAAGACAACTAAAACATGGTAACCAATAATCTCCCCTAGTTCTTCAAGGGCTACATCGCGCCCATGGACTTATAAATTTAGTTCATGCTTAAGGCATGAGCCAATATGGCAGCATACAATAATGAGTTAATCACAAGATAGATACGGAATTGGATCGGTTCTCCCTTGAGCAAAATCTCCCAGATGGAGGCTTAAAACCCTTATTCTTGAACAACACGGCTCTCTCCTCCTCTTCTAGATTTTGCATTTTTATGCCTTTTATAGAACTTCGGTATGTTTTCGCGAAAGTTTCAAGTACAATGCAGGGGTATATTTGTCCGCCTACCAAATGTGGCGGGCAAGGACATGTGTATGTATCACTTTGCATGATCGTTCGATCAGGAGTTGGTGTCTTGCCTTGGATAATTGAGGCAAAACCTCTATTTTTGAGGTTGTTTCTTTTTCTTTTCTATCAAAGAGCAATTAATGAACTATTTCTGCAAAAGGAAGGTAAACAGGTATAAAAGACGTGTTCCATCATCCTTATTGAGCCAAATTAGACTCAAATAGTCTGCATTTATTAGGTATAAAGTCGACTCACCAACATCCCCAAACTTTAATCATTGCTTGTCCTCCAAGTAAACAGAACCAAAAAAAACTTAAATGCACAGTGAGGATATGTAAAGTTGGACATCTAACTCCAAGTCATGTACAATTGTAGCTTTTTATGCTTGCAGTCATCACAAACTTTTGTGTTACTTCACGCATAGAGGTGTCGACTATGGCCAGAACTATGGGGGTTTTCTCACTTTCAGGTCAGGTTCCTTCCTCAAACTTAGACTTAACAGATTTTTCCTGGCAACTTTTCTTTCAGTTTAATTTTTTCATTTCCTGGCAACTATGGCCAGAACTATGGGGGGTTTCTCACATTCGTGGTTACCTCCAATCAGAGGCACAAATATGGTCGGATCAATCTGGAAATAAAACTGGAGTTATGAGACTCATTGGGCGTCTTCCTGTTCAGAGTAGATCGGATTTGAACGATCAGATCGTGAGATATGGAGTTTGGAATAGACTGCTCTTGTTCAGTCATGATCTGTTATTTACAGCACTGCGCAGCCTCCATATTATTGGAGCTCGAAGTTTTGAACGTGTTCTGATCGAACTGAAATTGTATCAGGTGACAGAGGACTTCTCAATACATATGCTGACAAAGGAGATTAAATTCCAACGATCCGATGATGAGTTATTATTTTCGGAATATACTATTCTCAAATTGGAAGCTGCACGCGATTTATGGAGGCCATATTAAGCATATGATATGTTGCACGTTTCGGAGACCACGGCCCCAGCTAGAAGCTGCCAAGAGGATGTTCATTTTATTTATTATGTCTTTTAATTAAATTAGTCCATTAGTTTGTGAATTTCGAATTTTATTTAATTAGGCAATTTTCTACTTTTTAGGAATTAACTTAGAATGGGCTTCTTACTTGGGTAAGGTCCAATTTTAGAAATTAGTTTGGATCCCAAATAAAGTCTAGGGATTAGAATCCTAGGCCCATCAAGATTGTAGCCTATTTAAAGGCAGATTTTTCTCAGTTTTACAGACGAACGTTTTATTGAAGTTATGAACTTGAGAGGAATCTCTTTGTTTCTTTGAATTCCTTTTCTTAAGAGAATTAGGTTGCATGCATCTTAGGGTACATGTAAAGGTTGATTCTATAATACTCGTATTTATCATAGAGTAGATCATCGGGTATATAGACTACAAAAATGGTCCTCTGCAAAAGGGAATCGCTCTATGCTATATATTCAGAAGATCATTCCGCCAGTGATATGCTGGGAGATATGGAAAAGTAGATGTGCCAACATATTTCAGGAAATTAAAATATCAGCCACGACAACCATTGAGGCTGTGAAAGATCTACTAAAAGACATTTATTCTATCTCAGCACTATCTGTACCTAAGCAAAAATCAGAGGAACGAATACTAAAATCCCTGGACATCGAGTTGTTACCCCCAAAGGTTCCTATTAGGAGCAGAATATACGAATGGACTCCACCTGTCTTGGGATACAAGTTGAATGTTAGTGGGGCCAGCTTTCCGGGGTTCGCATATGGGGGAGGAATAATAAGGAACACATTTGGAGTTACTATATTAGCATTCTCATTATCTCTTGCGGGCAACTCCGAAATAGAATCAGAGGCTGAAATATTGGTCAACGGCATACACCAATGTATAAACTTGAAACTGACGGAAGTGAAGCTAGAAACCTCCTGCCTTGCTCTCCTGCAGAGCATCACAGGATCAAAATGACGTTGGCGGATTAGACAAAAGGTGAAAGAGATTGCACGGCTACTTGAATTGCATAAATCCTTCTCGATCACTTTATGCGCAAAATCAGGGAATAAAGTGGCATCTGCTTTAGCAAAATGGGGAGCCACACACGGGGACTTTCTATACTCATCAAACAGATCCCTTCCTTCAAGTATTCAGCTACTGCTGCAGCAGGACATCTCATGATGGTATCAACAAAGGAAGACATTATATACCTCACAAGCTTAGAAGTAGGGGTGGGCAGCGGAAGTTCCGCTTCCGCACCGCGCCCATTCCGCATCCGCATCCGCAATTTTGCGGAAATTTATTTTTGATTCCGCATTCCGCTCCGCAAGTTTTATGCGGAATGCGGAATCCGCTTCCGCAAAAAAAATGCGGAAGCGGATGTTCCGCAGTTTTTTTTAAAGGCAAATTTTTTTAGCAAACAATATTGAATATTACAACATGGAAAAAAATTCTGCACCATACAGAAATGAGAAAATACAAATATATGAAATTATGCAACACAAACAAAAAAAACTAACAAATAACCGTAGAAATACGTAGTAAGTTCAACAAAAATAATCAGAAATACACAACAAGTTCAACAAAAATAATCAGTAAGACAATGATTTTACTACTTGGTAGAAGTCACGAAGAACGGTGCGGCGTCGAGAAGAATATGCAGCGAAGAACGGCGCGTCGTCGTTAAACTTGAAGCCTGAACCCTAATTTTAATTGCAAAAACAATGTTACAGAAGAAAGCTGGAAAGGCTTTTGGATTTTGGAAAAAAATGAAGAAGTGATTTTAATTGTAAAAACGATTTTAAAGAAAGTCTGAATTCTAAAAAGCCTTCGGCAAAAACAAAAAAGTAAAAAGAACTAAAGAAGAAGTCGTGATTCGTGAAAAAAAAATGCACAGAAATCATTAAGTTAGTTTTTTTTTTTTAATATTTTAATTTGCGGATGCGGAATGCGAAAACCGCAGTTTTCTGCGCTTGGTTCCGCATTCCGCTCCACAAAATTGGGGAAAGCCATAAAACTTTCTGCATTCCGCTCCGCTTCCGCGCGATGCGGAAGCATGCGGATGCGGTGCGGAGTCCGCTGCCCAACCCTGCCAGCGATCCATATTCAATGCCGATGAGGGGTAAAAGTGTCAGGACCATCAGGGACAGACTCACCCCTGCCCCATACGAATGCACAAGGCGGGGCGGGGCGGGGGCGTGAGCGGCACAGGTCCAATGAGGGCACAGGGCCACAGGCCTCCCCAAAATTACCATCCCTACACATTATGGTTTGGGTTCGCAAGATAATCACGAAATTGTCCTAAAATCCTGAAAAACACCCTTAAAAACCCCAATTCCTTGCTCATCTCTCGACCTTGTTTTGCATTCACGATGCTTGAATCTCGATGTTTGGACGAAATGCCATACGACGCCGTTTCACTCTTCCACTGTCGGTCACCAAGGTGCTCTCTTTTACCTCCGCCAACGCCGCCGCTGCTGCTGTAACGGACTTGAGGCAAAACGACGCTGTCTCCCAGATCCTGGGTCTGTTGAATTCGCAGCCCGTTATTTGCAGTACTACTTTCTTATTTAAGTCCATCAGAAATGATATTTGGTTCAAGAATGAAGTTTTCAAATTGGGGACTTGTGAAATAGACGCCATTATTCAGGAGCTAAGTTCTGAATATGCGATTAGATTCTTCTTCCTTCTTGAGATTGAGTTTGGAGTCAAGCATTCACGAAATTCCAAGTTTATTATCGCTCATCACCTCGCCGAAAAGAGGCGATACCGTGCGTTGCGGTGTCATCTGCACCGAGTGCTGCAGGAAGAAGGTACATAACAGTTGATTTCTCGTTATGATACTTGTTGAATTTATGGCCTTCAATTTTACTGTATGGCTTACTGGTGAAAGACTACTCTTTTTTTATTCTGCTCTAGTAAACTTAACAAAGGAATTCAAATATGCTGGCTAGGTTAATGAATTTATTTAGTGTAATCAAGTTGAATAGACTATTGATTTATTTTATACCTGCTCTAATGCTCCTTCAGCTTCATGATCCATGTAAATATAGCTCTTGGATGGCTTGGATATAGCTAATTCTTCAGTTATAGACTTGTTGTGATTCTTATCAGGCTCTGGATCTTC
>JAOWBN010072246.1:0-20504 GCA_028565015.1 Pinguicula moranensis
GTTTGATAAAATTATGGAGTTTCACAATTTGAGTCATCAACCCAAATGATCCATAATATATATATCGAAAACTCAAGGAACAAGATGATTTTAGTCATCCAGTATACATGAAAATAATAAGAGCACAATGCTCTAGGTTACACTATACTTAACATTAACAGCCCCCATAAGGGTTATGGCACACGCAAAGCTTGAAGTAAAAGAAATCAAAAAGCTCTCGAGATAAACTCTTGGTGAAGATGTCAGCCACCTGGTGATGAAATAAAACAAACTAAGTTACAATTGAGCAATTGAGTGTTAATAGAAACTCGGTTATGATTGGCTAGTACCCACAAGCTAGTGTTAAAGCTCAGAGTAAAGCTTGGTGGCTGGTAAATTTAGCACCTGAAAGCTAGAGGTTGAGCTTGAGAAGAAACTCATTGTAACGGTTTGGCTATCACTCGAAAATTAGTGTTATCTTTCAAAGGTTGAAGAGAGAATCCCAAAGAGGTGAATCCTTGAGGGTGAAAGTAAGCACGATTCGCCAAACTACCTACAAATCGTGTGTGGTATCTCTTAATTGTCCATTTACTATTACCGCATTTCAATTTGGATATTATCTTGTATGTTAAACACATGATTCAACTAGAAAACAAGATAATCAAGTAAGAAAATATATATAATAAAAATAATAATTCACCCCCACCCTCTTGGTAGAACATTAATGGTGTTTCACAATGGAGTTATGGCTAGAGGTATCAATGCAAACTTCCATCTCTCTAACTCCAAAGATAACACCAACTATGAAGGTGGAACACTACAGACCAATACCTATGGTCAATAGCTCATATAAAATCCTTTCTAAGATTGTCGCCTCGAGGTGGCTGGGGCAAGCAACATATCGAGGGCATAGTCGGGGCGCGGAGAAGCGAGGTGGAGTGTCACTGCTAGGGCGCGTGGGATTCAGCTAAATTGCTTCTAACCTTTTAGCCTAATTTTTAAGGTTTCGTATCATCCATCGAGAGGCAGAGATGGAGTTCGTGGCAGGCGGCACGATTGAAGTTGGAATTGTTGTTGCATTCTTTTCTTTTTACTGAATTAGTAAATATTTCTGTATGGATTCTCTTGCTTCTCTCTAGAACTGGATCGATAACGGCTAATGAGGATTATCAGTTACAATGTGAGAGGAATGGGAAATAGCACCACAAGAAGGCTGCTTAGAAAGACAGTTCAGAAGAATGATATTGATATATTATGTATCCAAGAAACAAAGCTTCAAAATGTAGAGAGGAGGATGGTGAAACATATATGGGGGCATGAAAACTTTTATATGGTGTGGAAAAGTTCAGTAGGGCATTCAGGAGGAATCCTAACAATTTGGAAAAAAGATAAACTGCAGATGCAACAAACATGGGAAGTAGAAAATGCCTTGGGTCTTCGAGGAATATGGGGAACCACATAAATAACCATAATCAATGTATACTCCTCATGTCAGTTCAATGAAAAAAGAAGGTTGTGGACAGAACTGATAAACTACAGACAAAACCATCAAAACCAATGTTGCTGTATTTTAAGGGATTTTAATGCTGTAAGGACATCTGAAGAAAGAATAGGGCAATCCTCATTTAGAAGCTCCGAAGCATTAGCATTTGAGGAATTTATTGCCGCAGCTGAAGTAGTAGATTTACCTTTGGTTAGAGCAAACTTCACTTGCTTCACAGGACAGGGGGCTAGTAGATTGGATTGCATACTGGTAAGTGAAGAATGGATAAACAACTGGCCATATCAGGTACAAAGCGCCTTAGAGAGACAAATATCAGATCAATGTGCTATTCTACTTGCCGAAGAAAGAAAAAATTGGGGACCAAAACCATTCAGAGTTTATGATACTTGGCTGGCAGACCCGACTCTAAAAGAGATAGTAGAAAAAGAATGGACAACATACGATATTCAAGGGACAAAAGGATACATTTTGAAGGAGAAAGTGAAACATTTAAGACAACAAATAAAGAAATGGAATCGGGAAACAAACGGAGACATCAGCAAAAAAATAGATCAAGCAAAAAATATTATCTCATATTTGGATGCGAAGTGACTCTAGGACAGATCACAGAAGAGGAAAAAAGGCACAAGAAAGTGGTATGGGCAGAATTACAAAGTATGCAAAAGATACACTCAGCAATGATATATCAACAATCTATACAAAAGTGGCTGAAAAAGGAGATGCAAACACAAAATATTTTCATGCCACACTTATAAAACACAGGAATAGCAGCAAGATACAAGGGCTCTATTTCAATAACAGATGGCAAGAAGAAGTTAGGGATGTGAAAGAAGGTTTAAAAGTATTTTTCCAATGCCAATTCACACAAGAATATCCCTTGAAAGCAAAACTGGCACTACCAGCATTGAAAACCATCACAGAAGAACAAAATTGTCTACTTACCAAGGACTTTACAGAAATGGAAATTAAAGCAGCAGTGTGCGTTTGTAATGGCAGCAAAAGCCCAGGGCTAGACGGCCTCAACTTCACTTTTATTCAGCAATTCTGGGAAGTATTAAGAGGAGATGTTGAGACATTCCTCAACGAATTCTATCACACAACAAGGCTGCTAAGAGACATGAATTCATCATTTATCACACTTTTCTCAAATGTGCATAACCCTACAAAGCCAGAAGATTATAGACCTATATCTCTCATCAACAGCATATACAAAATCCTAGCAAAGCTAACAAACAGATTAAAGCATGTCATATCATCAGTGATATCAGAGAACATACAGGTTTTATCAAAGGAAGGAACATAATTGATGGAGTAGTATGCGCCAATGAAGTAATTGATGCTGCAAAGAAACAAAATAAGAGGTGCATCCTATTCAAAGTAAATTTCAGAAGGGCTTTTGACTCTATTGACCGGAATTTTTCTTATAGAGATGAAAACAAAAATGGGATTCTAGCAGAAATGGATGCAATGGATTCTGGAATGTATATCATCACCTATGATATCAATATTGGTAAATGAAAGTCCTACAGAAGAATTTAAACCTCAAAAATGATTGAGGCAAGGAGATCCACTATCTCTACTATTTTTAATAGTAGCAGAAGCACTCAACATACTTCTAATACACAGTAAAGAGCTAGGATTATTTAAAATTTTTTTGATGGGAGATCAGACAATCACTCACCTGTAGTACGCGGATGATACTCTTATATTTGGGGAAGGAAGTATACAAGAGGTTAGAGCAATAAAATACACGCTCAAATGTCTGGAGTTAGTGAGTGGTTTAAGAGTTAACTTCCATAAAAGTACTCTTATTGGAATAAATATTCCAGAGGCAGAGATGACAGAGTTTGCAAATGAATTGAATTGTCAAACAGAAGCACTCTCATTCATCTATCTAGGCCTACCTATTGGACAGAGTCCAATTGGATGTGCTTTATGGAATCCAATGATAGAAAATATCAAAAGAAGGCTTACAAGCTGGGAACAAAACTATTTATCATTTGGAGGAAGAATAGTTATCATAAAATCAGTTCTTTCACACCTCCCAGAGTATTATATGTCCACATATAGAGCTCCAAAGAAGGTGATAAACAAAATAAACCAAATCCTAAGACATTTCCTATGGGGAGGCAGACAGGAGGGACAAAAAAATCCCATTGATTGCTTGGGATCAAATTTGTCAATCTAGAGAGAGATGGAGGACTTGGAATAAAGGATATGGAAAGTTTCAACATTGCACTACTCTCAAAATGGACATGGAGATTGATCAAGAGAGATAATACCATGGGGGAAATTACTCTAGAAAATAAATATGGCTCCCTATATCGAATTATGCATGATGAATCCGCAAGTCAGCCACAGAGCTAGTCAACATGGTGGAAGTGCGTGGTCAGAGCAGCAAAAGAAGCTGAGTGGTTTAAAGAAAAAATCATAAAAACTATTGAAAATGGTGCAGATACATACTTTTGGGAGGATCAATGGGCTGCAAATTATAGGTTGTGTGATCAATTTCAAGGAATCTTCCAGATAACTGAAGATAGATTAAAAACAATCAACCTTTTATGCCATCAAAATGAAGAAGGAAGTTTGATATCGGATTTCAACTGGAGAAGAGGATTCATATCAAGAGAAGAACCAGATTTGCAGTAACTTATGGAATTATTAAACAACATTGAGGTAGACAACAACCAACAGGATTACTGGAAGTGGAGCATAGGCTCACAAAAAAACTACACGGTCAAAATAGGATACCAAGAAATCAGGCAATTCATAGGGCGTATAACACATATACATCAAAATGTAGCAATGATATGGTGCAACATAGCACCCCTAAAGGCAAATACTTTCTGCTAGAAGATGATACAAAACAAAATACCTACAATGGACAATCTACTCCAAAGAGGAATCACAATAATAGGGAGTACTACATGTGTTCTTTGTGAAAATGCACAGGAAAATACTGAACACTTATTTTTTACTTGTCCTTTTGCAAATGTAATCTAGAAGATCTGCTATGAATGGTTTGAAGTGGTTATGGTTGCACCTAGGGATCCATATAATCATCTTGTATCCCATATGGGAATGGACTACAAAAGAACGGAAGTGCACTCTGGAAGATGTGGTGGATAATTATAGTCTAGAATTTATGGCTTGAACGAAATAGAAGAAAATTCGAGCAGATCAAGCTGGAATCCGGAGAACTAAAAGAAAAAATACAGATGGCTCTTCTGGATTTCAATAAAAATGCACGGCCTAGTTGAAAGGGGATATAACATCCAAGATTGGCTCAGACATCCGGAATACTGCATAAAACATGGATAGCAACCACAAA
The DNA here is from genome assembly GCA_028565015.1 of Pinguicula moranensis. Taxonomy (NCBI): domain Eukaryota; kingdom Viridiplantae; phylum Streptophyta; class Magnoliopsida; order Lamiales; family Lentibulariaceae; genus Pinguicula; species Pinguicula moranensis. The sequence continues at coordinate 4,815 of JAOWBN010072246.1, forward strand.
TTTAGAGATCAATTTAAAGCATCACTCAAGAATGCAAGACAAATAGGAAAACTGCAACAACAAATCGGATACAAATCACAGTTATCACAAAGAGGACAAATTTCAATAGCAGCGAACTCATTACAGCAGGATATGGGGATGAAAGCGGGAGATACCATACAACATTTCCGCACCTGCGCAGCAACAAAGACGAAAACTTTTAGTGGTTGTTCCTGCACAACAAACACGAACAAATTCGAAGCAATTTCGGGAAAGAAAAGATGGATTGTCTGCGGCAATTTCGGAATTTCAGAATTACTAGAAAGAATATGAAATTCCCCCAACACAGCTACAGCGCTGGGAGTTCTCCTTCTTCTTTTGCTATTTGAGCTAGTAAGCAAAGAATGAGCTATTGCCCATAGGATTCTTGCTCTGTCCGGCCGGGTAAAAATTTGAAGCGGGTAAGGCTTTCTATTTTGAAGTCGGGGAAGGAATCCCGGGGTTGATGCACTCAAAGCAAGCAGCGAGGGAACGACTTCTTATCGGTCCATATTAGCTAGCACTAGCAGTGAAAACTCTTTTCGTTTTTGTACATATTCGTTCTTTTGGCACAATTGTACTGTTTTTAATAATAAAAAATTAATATTTGCCTTTAAAAAAAACTTGATGAAATATAGGAAAATTAATTTTTAGAAAAAAATGCAGAATACTAAAAATGTTGTAAACTAGGAAATCTGCAGAAAAGTAAACGAGAGAATATTAGAATGATCGTGAAAGGCATAAGTCTTATTCTCTGTAGTGCCTCTTTATATAGAGGTAAAGACCGGTTATAAATTTTTTTATCTCTATAAATCTGTCTCAATCACTATATCTATAACAAAACACTCCAAATATTGGATTAAACATTTTATGGATAAAAGCCCAAGAATAAAATCATTAGGGATTAGACACGATAGATAATATCATTCAATATGGTGTCCAAATAAATAAAAATTAAGTAGGCTAAAAATTCAATATGATATCAAAGCAGGGATTGCTTTGTAGCGTGGCCCGTGGAAAGTCTCCAATTATTGGCCCCAAAATGGAGTTGTGTTGGGCCTTAGTAATCCTAAAAAATGGGGAAGGGAGGGTGTTAGATTTGTCCCACTAAGTAAAAAGAGTGTTTAAATAATTGTGAAAAGTCCCCAATTATAGGCCCAAAAGTGAGGTTGTGTTGTGCCACAATAACCCTAACAAATGGGGAGGGGAGGGTGTTGACACAGAAAAAAAGAGTGTTTAAATAGTTGACACCAAAAATATTGGATGAAACTCTTGAGGGATAAAAGCAACAAAACTATCAAGGTTTGCACCCAATAAACAATCTCATCTAATATAATATCCAAATAAAAATTAAGTAGGTTAAAAATTCAATGGAGAGTGCATAACTAGGACTCACTTGGGAACACGTTGCATAATGTAATTAATGATTATTATGAAAAATGAGTAAAATCGGGGATGGTCCTTCTTCCGTGGTTGTAGGAATATCTAAGCAAAACATGCAAAACGAGTGAGAAGATATAGAAACTGAGAGTCTGAGATACCTTCTATTCTATGGGGCTTGCTCTCTCAAGCAAGGTTCCCCTCACCAAGAGAGTCCCGTGTATTTGCTGAAAGATCTATACAAGGAAGAGATGTAAAACTGTTATTGAGGGAGGGATAGACGGAGACATAAACACGAAAACAGTGAGGGAACAATGAAATTACTGATATGCGAAAATGCAGGGCATCCAGTTGCATCTGGTTATCGCGCGTAGAACCAGTTGTGTTTGACTCCTTATGATACCAGGCCTCAGCCTCACCACTACTCTTATTTGGATGAATCTTAAGGAGTGCATCAATCTGATCCTTAGATGCAGTGACTTTCAGCACAAAGCTGAACACTAATCAGTTGGATTGGAAGTGATACGAAAGATGAAACTGGGTAAATGAGCTAGCATACATCAACGTTGAAGGCAGCTGAATCTAATTTATAGGATGCAACACTACAGATGAGGTAGGATTCCACAGCTTGCAAGACGAGAAAGGCACTGTACTCACGTTGAAGGCCCTACAGAAAAAAACATGGAATTATGAGATGTACTTTTCATAATTCACAAGAAAATTCATCCCATCTGATTTGTCTAGAAAATGACCTATATGGTCTTTGCAAAAACAAGCGTTACGGCTACGGTTTCCGATCAATGTGTACCGAGAAAAAAACAAGATAATTATGTAGAGTAGAAAAAGATCATATAACCTCCAGTATGAATGATAACTGTTGTCCCCCATCTTATGAAATGTTTTCTTTTTCACTGAAGCAGGCAAAAAGGAACGAGCAAGTCCCCATCTTGATGTCCTCCCCTGAACGAACTCAGTAGTCTTTCGTACAGTGGCCTCAATTTTCCCCTCCTTGACATCACCTACAAGAACAGGTGGTCCATCATAGTTCTTGTTGAAGATACAGCGCAGATCCCATGTTGAGGAAGAATGCAGAAAAGCGCAGCATGATGGTAGCCATAAACCAGCAACAGAAGCAAACATGTTGCCGTGTAATCTTCACGGTTGAAAGAAGTAAAATCGAATTTATATCCCAGGCGCAGGATTGGTTCTAATTGAACGGCAGCAAATCACACATTTACTAATAAGGACGTGAACGCGTTTTTTGTTATTCAGTTTGTTAGCTTAGTCAGCATTACACTGTACCAATCAAATGGCGCCAGATAGATGCATGTATGAAGCCATTGATTGGCATATTATTTGCCCTAATTTTTCTGATCGAAGAATTCGAACCGTAAGTCACTGTTTGGTTTCCTTCCTTTTAGAAATTCAGTCAGTGAACTGAAGTCTTTCATAACCGCTTAAAACTGAAGAACATATTTTCATTTTATATGGTATCGGAGCCTTGAGGTGGATAATGGCTGCCAGCAACTTTATTGAAGAACAATTACAAGTTCACGGTAGCAATAGTCCTGGTACTCAGATAGTTGGAATCCTACCTCATCTGATATGGAAAAGATCTATGAGATGAACTATTTGATATGGAGGAGCGCAGTTGAATCAGACCTTGAAGCTAAGTTCAAAGTTGGAATGGTAGATGGCACACTGGAGAAACCGAAAGACGACAGTAAACTTTTTTTGAAATGGAAAAGATCTCGTGAAACAGTTCATGTTTATTCATGATGCACGACAGCTATGGCAGGACTTGGAGCAGCGCTTTGGCACAGCAAGCTTACCGCACTTGTTTGAGCTAAGGTGAACTGTAGCAACTTTGCTATGGCAGGACTTAAGCAGGTCTGGGATCAATATGGCCAGTTAAGACCTTTGCCGCATGTTGATGGAGAAATAGGAGTAATACTGAAACAGGGAGAAAACGAGGACAGAGTAATGGAATTCCTAATGGTGTTAAATGACTCATATGATCGTGGTAGAAGTCAAATAATTAGTACTAATACATTTCCTCACCTTGACAAGGTCTACAACTTGATTGCTACAGTTGAGAAGCATCGTTAGATTAGTATCAATATGGCTACAGGGGCAGAAGACATGAATGTAGCAAATATGACTAAAGACATCAATTGGAACAAAGGAAAATTGACAAAACTGCTGAAAAGAATGGTTTGGAGTGCAACTTCTGTGGGCGCAGTGGTCACACTATTGATTTTTGTTATAAGTTAAAGGGAATGCATCCATTGTGGTACGAAAGAACACATTCTAGAAAAATGCTATCAACTAAAAAGACATTCAAAATAGAAGGGAAAACAGCATGATGCATCTTACCAAGCAAATGCCTCAACAGATCAGCAATGGGGTGTCACGCCGCTTGATTATAAGAATGAAGATGTTGGTCACCTTTATAAGGTTATTGGACATCTGCAAAGAGATATATCCAGGCTGACAAAAGAAAAGGGGGCAGATCAGCAGCAAGAGAGAAGGTCAGTAAACATGGTGCAAATTGATGATTTTGCAGGTACAACTGCTTACCCTTTTTTAATGAATAGCACTTGCAAAATGCTATTGAAAGGAGACTGGATCATAGATACGGGAACAACAAATTATATGTGCATTGATTTTAAGCATAATTCTTCATCCTGTTCCATTCAAAAGTTTCACCCCAGTGTGGCTGCCTGATGGCACTATTAAATCTGCTCTGTGTCATGGAGATGTTCTATTGTCCAACTCTATTCAGCTGAAATCTTGTTTATACATTCCAACCTTCAAACATAACCTGTTATCAGTTAGGAAGCTCTTGAAACAATCTACCATTTCTCGCTCATTCTTTGCGTATTTCAGGACCTTAAATCAGGCCTCATCCTTGCAATAGGAATGGTGATCAAAGAATTATATGTTCTGTGTGAAGCATCATTTGATCCTAAATTGATCCAGCATGTACAAAGCCTATCAGCCTCTGTTCCCCTACTCAACAACTTATTTTGTAATAGAATTTCTGCATATGTAAATAAAGCATGTGCTGTGCTTACTCCACATCTATTGCACAATAAACTTGGTCATCCATCTCTAGTTATTTTGAGACATATTAAACTCTTGAAATCTGTAACTGGTGTACAAGATTTCTGTTGCAAGGTCTGTCCTTTGGCCAAGCAAATCTGTAAACCATACACTTTGAGCACTAGTGAATCACAAGAATGTTTTGACCTTATTCATGTTGATTCTTGGGGTCCATACAAAGTTCCATCACTCACAAATTGTTACTACTTCCTCACAATCGTGGACGATAAAGGCAGGTGTATTTGGACTTTTCTTTTCACACCAAAGACACAGTTCATCAGCTGCTCTCTAACTTCTCCAATATTGTGCAGACACAATATGGTAAAAGCATTAAAACCATACGCACTGATAATGGTTCAGAATTCACAAACTCACAATGCAAAAGTCTGTTTTCTAAACTTGGAATCACCCACCAACGTAGTTGCCCCTATACACCCCAACAAAATGAAATTGTGGAACGAAGACATAGAAGCTTGCTTGCAGTAGCTCTAGCTCTTTTGTTTCAATCTCACTTGCCAAAAAAAATTTGGGGTGAAGCCATTCTTATAGCCACTTACTTCCTTAACCGGTGGCCTAGCCACATACTAAAGTGGCAGTCTTCATACGAAGTTTTATATGGATCACAGCCTGGTGCTATGTCATGCATAAATCCCAACCCAAAGATAAATTTTACCAAATATTTTTCCAAGGCTATTCTGTGGGATACCCTGTGGGGCAAAAGAGTCATAAAGTATATGTTCCTAATCAAAAGAGAATTCTTGTTTCTCGAGATGTCATCTTCCATAAGTCAGTATTTCCTGATTCTTATCCTAAAAATTCATCCACCGGAGAAACTCACCTTCCATATATCAATCCAGCAAACTGCTTTGAATCATCAGAATCTGCTGAACTTGATGATCACTCTCATTCTGATGTTACTCCCCTGCAGACAAACCATCTTGCTCAAAACTCCAGACCACCCCCTACAGAGGATTTCCATACCTTGCTTGACCCTTCATCTGAATCCCTACCCCTGCTTCTGGTCAGGCAGAGTCAAAGAATTAGGAAACCTTCTGTTCTACTCCAAGATTATGACACGTCCTTCTCTTGCAAATTTGATCTGCTCAATCAGCCAATACCTTCTAATTAAAATTATGCTTTTAACAGTGCACATGATGAGTTGGTTGCTAACTTGCCCGTGATTAATGAACCGAAGCACTACAATCAAGCCAGGAACAATGCCAACTGGATCAAGGCTATGGAAATAGAACTCCAGGCTCTAGAATCCAACAATAGGAATTAACCAGCCTGCCACTTGGGAAGAAAGCAATAGGGAGTAAATGGATTTATAAGATAAAGTGTAAACCGGATGGCTCAGTTGACAGGCATAAAGCTAGGCTTGTGGCCAAAGGTTACACGCAGCAAGAAGGACAAGACTTTGCTGAAATTTTTAGTCATGTTGCAAAGGTAGTGACTATGCAGCTGCTGATGGTTATTGTTGCCTCTAAGGATTGGGTCATTCATCAACTCGATGTCACAAATGCATTCCTTCATGGATCCCTCGATGAAGAAATCTTCATGCACCCGCGGCTTGGATACTCAAAAGCAAAGAAATGTGAAATCTATTTTTTGAAAAAATCTTTGTATGGACTAAAGCAGTCCTCCAGACAGTGGAATATTAAGTTTACTGATGCACTTCATGCTTATGGTTTCAAGCAATCCCATCATGATCCCTGCTTCCTTTCTCTACATCGTCCTGCGTATCAGCTTTTCCTACTAGTTTATATCGATGATATTTTATTAACTGGCACTGATCTGCGGCAAATTATCAAGGTAAAGGATTATCTTCATACAACCTTTACAATTCGTGATCTTGGTGAAGCCCATTACTTCCTGGGGATGGAACTTGCTAGATCCATGGATGGTCTCTATATTAGTCAGCAAAAATATGTCACAGAACAGCTATGTGATTCAGGCTATGTTTATTCAGACACTGCACCTACTCCTCTGCCATCTGGTCTTCATTTTGTTGCTATACATACTGATACATCACCTTTGTATCACAATCTTGAGAAATTCAGAAGGTTAGTTGGAAAACTCTTATATCTCAACTACAATCGGTCGGCTATCACTTTTGTTGTACAAAAACTAAGCCAGTTTGTACATGCTCCACATGAATCTCATTGGCAGGCTGCTACACAGGTACTGCGATACCTTTCTGGTCACAGAGATCTGGGTCTATTTTATCCCGTTCATTCTTCCAATCAGCTGCAAGCTTATTGTGATGCAGATTGGAGATCTGTAAGACAACCCACAATTCTTTAACTGTTTTTTGCATTTTTCTGGGTTATAGCCTCATCTCATTGAAATAAATAAAAAACAAGCCACAATCTCTAGTTCCCCTGCTGAGGCAGAGTATCGGGTGATGGCAGCAACTGTGTGTGAAATGGCTCACCATTATGCTCAAGGATTATCAGATCATCACTAACTTTCCAGTACCTTTGTTCTGTGATAGTAAAGCGGCCATTGCCATTACTGCCAACCCAGTATTTCACGAGAGGACTAAGCACATTGAAATAGATTGTCATGTGGTAAGAGATCAATATAAGGCTGGAGTCATATGGCCTACTCATGTTTCCTCTTCACAGCAACTTACTGACTTATTCACTAAATGCTTCATCCGTCCCCTTTTAAGTTGCTCTTTTCCAATATGAGCCTTTGAAATGCTCCTCTTGAGGAGGGGTGTTGAAGATACGGAGCAGATCCCATGTTGAGGAAAAATGCAGAAATGCGCAACATGATGGTAGCCATAAACCAATATCAAAAGCAAACATGTTGCAGTATAATCTTCATGGTTGAAAGAAGTAAAATCAAGTTTATATCCCAGCCGCAGGATCTGTTTCAATTGAACGGCAGCAGATCACACATTTACTAATAAAGACGTGAATGGGATTTTTTGTTACTCAGTTTGTTAGCTTAGTCAGCATTACACTGTACCAATAAAATGGCGTCAAATAGACGCATGTATAAAGCCATTGATTGGCAGATTATTTGCCCTAATTTTTCTGATCAAAGAATTTGAGCCGTAAGTCACTATTTGGCTTTGTTCTTTTTAGAAATTTAGTCAGTGAACTGAAGTCTTTCATAACTGTTTAAAACTGAAGAACATGCCCTCAGTTTACAGTTCTCCTTTAAGCCTGAATGAGTTCCAAGACCAGAAATGTCTGAAAGTGCAGCATCTTGATCCCTCGTACTTCCTGAGTTAACGCTATATTCACTGCTAAAAGTCTGACTTCTTTCCAATTCTTCATTTTGATGCACTTTATCCTCCATACCAACCCGTTTAATCTCAATATAGTTGGTCAATTGTGGGTTGCTATTCACATTGTAATTTTCACATTCTACTGCCTTAACAGTAATATCTACAGATAACAAATGAAATTACAAAACTGACAACCAAATAAAAATAGTGAGGGACATCGCATTACAAAAGAATTAGAACCTGAACCAATGGAACTCCAACCAAGAATCGTTGCAACAAGAACGAGGTAAATGCAATTTGCTCCAGTCCCAGTATCTAAACCTTTTTTTGGATCATCGACGACCCTGATGGTTCCTATTATATCTTAAGCCTAAAGTTCTTCTATCCAGTGTATCTAATTTGATCTGTTGGGTACCGTTGCGCAGAGCTGGCAATCAGGAATCCACCTGCAATCTTAAATTTCACTAATCAACAACTTAGTAATGTTGAACACTATAAATCTATACATTGGCATCAACAGGAAACTCGAATAATCCGGGATAAGAAACAAAGTGTCAGAATATAGTAGGTAGAAAAATTGGGAAAAAAATCTTGTATATTTCTTTCCTTGTTTACAGTGTGATTTATAGGCAGTGTAGCCGCCTTACAATTAATATGATGGGTAGAGAAGATTTTGGCTTTATAGGAGAGAGATCTTCTTTTTGATCTTTGTCCTTTTTTACACAATGATCAAAGATTTTCTCTGTGATCTCCTCTCAATTATTCTATTCTAACACTTCCCTCAAGTTTAATTGGAGGGTCTTCAATTCCTAACTTGCACAAGACTCGTACAAAGGTCAGACCAGGTGTTGCTTTAGTTAATATATCGGTCAGCTGGTCTTCTGATTGAACAAATAGAAGACTGACAATCTTTTCTTTAATAAAGTGTCGGTCAATCTCAATATGTTTGGTTCGATCATGTTATAATAGGTTCTTAGAAATGCTAATAGCTGCTCGATTATCACATTTCAACTGGCATGTGCCTTCCACCGGGTACCCAATTTAAACCAGTAGTTTTCGTATCCACAAAATCTCTGTAAGTCCTCGGGCCACTCTTCGAAATTCAGCCTCAGCACATGAAAGAGCCACAACCTTTTGCTTCTTACTTTTCCATGTCACAAGATTTCCACCTACTAGCATAAAATGGCCAGCGGTACATCTTCTGTCTACTGGATTTCTTGCCCAATCGATATCTGTATATCCATAGACTTCCAAGTGATTGTTTTTTCTGTAATGTATCCCTCATTCTGATGATCCCTTCAGGTATCGTACTATTCTCAAAGCTGCCTCCATATGTCCTGCCTGGAGATTGTGCATGACTTGGCTAATTACTCTAACAGCATATGCTATATCAGGTCGGGTCAGTGACAAGTAGATCAACTTCCCGACTAAATGTTTGTATCTTTCCTGATTGGCAAAAGGTGCTTCCTCCGTAATATGTACCTTCTGATCAACAATGGCTAGTGTATTAACTGGTTTGCAATCCATCAGACCAGTTTCAGCTAGTAGATCAATGATATTTTTTTTTGGGGAAATGAAGATCTCTTGTTTTGATCTTTGGACCTCAATTCCCAAGAAGTTCCTTAGTTATCCCAAGTCTTTTATTTCGAATTCACGGAACAGATATTGTCGAAGTTTAACAATATTGACAGTGTCATTCCCAGTAATCACCATGTCGTCAACATAAATGATTAGACATGTGATTTGATCTTCTTTCCATTTTATGAACAAAGTGTGATCTGAATTAGTCCACCTGTATCCATATTTTTTCATGGCGAGCGTAAATCGTCCAAACAACATCCTGGGTGGCTGCTTCAATCCATATAGCCTTTCTCAGTCTACATACTTCATTATGTTTGAATTGTCCAGAGAAATCTGGAGGAGCCTCCATGTATACTTCTTCCTTCAAATCACCATGAAGGAATGCATTCTTGATATTAAATTGATGAAGTGCCCCGTCTAAATTAGTTGCAAGTGAGAATAATACACGAGCTGTATCAATTTTTTCCACTAGAGAAAAAGTCTTGGTGTAATCAATGCCATATGCATGAGTGTACCCCTTTCCTATCAATCGTGCTTTATATCTCTCGACTGTCCCATCTGCCCTGCGTTTCACAGTAAATACCCATTGGCATCCTACTGCTCGCTTTCCTGCTGTTAGTTCACACTTGTGTCATGTGCCATTCTTGGCTAGAGCACTCATCTCTACCTCCATTACAGTTCGACATGCTTCACTTTGTTTGGCTTCATGTTCAGATCTGGGTAACTTTTCGGAATATAATTCTGCAGTGAATGCTTTTCCAATTTATAGTTTTCTCCCCCTTACAATATTGCTCATAGGATACTTTGAGGTACGAGAAGTATACTCAGGTTCATATCTTTTTGTCGGTATACTATGATTGCTCCGAGGCGGGAGTACATACCGCAATGGTTCCTCAATTGGCACATGATCTGTATCACATAAAACTAGGATGGAAACATCAGTAGAATTTAACTCTGTAATAGAAAATATTATCTCAGGATTACCAACTTGTGGCGATGACATTTGGTGTGTTGGTGATGAGTTCACTGAATGAGGATGTTATATGTCAATAGTAAGCAACTCTAAGTTGGAATTTTGTCCAACTCGGTTGGGACAACTGATGACGAGGGCATTGGTGGTCCAAGCCAACTCAACGGGTCATAGTCAGGCTTGTGCTCGGTTGTATTTCCCCCTTGAACGTTGGGTTGGTGACCAAAAAAATATTCAATTTTGAGAAAATCACAATCCATAGTGGTGTACATCCGACGAGTAGATGGGTGGTAACAGTGGTACCCTTTTTGATTAACCTCATACCCAACAAAGATACAATTAATAGCATAAGGATTGAATTTTGTACGTTCGGCCTTTGGAATATGAATAAAGACAAAACATCGAAAAACATTAGGTTGGAGAGATAAGGACGATGGGACAGTGACCTAACCAGCTAAGGCTTGTAGTGGAGCTTGGAAACCAAGTACCATGGTGGGTAATTGGTTGATAAGATAGGCTCCAGTGGCGACAGCCTTAGGCCAGAACATGGTGGGTACACGAGATTCGAGCATAAGTGCCCTAGTGATCTCTTTTTCCTCTCGGCCACCCTGTTCTATTGAGGTCTATGGGCATATGTGGTCTGATGGATGATCCCTTTGTTTTAAAAGAAATTATGAAGGGTATGGTTGATGAATTCCCCAATATTATCGGATCGAAGGATCTGGTCTGTTTTTGAAATTGAGTTTGGATCATATGATAAAAATTCACAAATTTAGTGGCGACATCAGATTTATTTTTCAGGAAAATGACCCATGTCATATGAGTAAAGTCATCGATGAATAGTAAAAAAATATCAAAAACCAGTAGAACAAGAGTCAGGGGCAGTCCCCCACACATCTGAATGAATCAAAGCAAAAGGTGCAGATGTTCGACTAAGAAACATAAGATAAGGGTGTCGGTGACTTTTTGCGAGGACACAAGTATCGCAATGAAATTTATCTTGGTTAGAGGAAAATTGAGGAAATACAATTTTAAGGTACCCCATTAAAGGATGGCCAAGTCTCCGGTGTCATAGCCAGTCCTGACATTCTGCTACCCCATAAGCTAGCAGTGCGGTTCCCTGGCAAGCCACCTCATCGACATAGTATAGTCTCTCTCGTTCAGTGCCACGCCCAATGATCGTCCCTGTCTGGATATACTGTAAGAGGCAGAAAGTAGGGCACTTAAGAATATAACAATTGAATTCCTTTGTAATATGACTTATAGATAGGAGTTTGCACGATAGAATGGGAACATAGAGGCAATTTTTTAATTTGAGCTGAGGAGATAGCTCAATGGACCCGACATCCTTGACTTGTACCAGTCCTCCATTCGTTGTTTGGATATAAGTCCTCTTTGGGTTGGAGGGAACCCGAATGTCAGCAAGGTCATTTATCATCATATTAGTGGCTCCACAATTAAGTAACCATGGCTTAGTCAGAGGAGTCCTAGGATCACGTACTAGACAGGTAACATTGTCATCCTCACCAAAGCATCCGTGCATAAAATACTTGGGATTCACCAAGCCTTCTTCCCGTAAAATTTCTGATTGTGTTTTTTTAGGTAAGCCAAATTTCATATAAGAAAATATTTACAGAAAATTCTTTCTGACAAAAGAGCACAAGCCGCTCTTGATATCACAACCCACTAGCCACTCATGGTTAATGAAAACATCAGTGATATCTAAACTCCACTGCTAAGCAGGCCGTCTGTATCTATTATTTTATTGCTTGCCAAGGGTCGTTGCTGTCAATACACAGCTTACCTATGACCTGTAGAGTACTGGCTGCAGGAGTTTTTACTGTCATTTTATCAAGTCATGGTGCGTATCTATTATTTTATTGCTTGGCAAGGTTCGTAGCTGTCAACTTATCATCCTATAGATGGTACACAACTCACCTATGTCCATTAGATACGACTCTGACTTGATACACAGCTCTGCCTACGTGCCTGGTAGCTTCCAGAGATTGAGAGTAATGCAATCTTTACTCGTGTGCTACCAGCTAGTGGATTTGTCCCTTGTGTATCACATGTAAGGTACAGTTTCTCACTGTCTAAAGACTGGACTGGTTTCGGTCTGGATCTTCTTATTTGAAAATTGCTCTATCATGTGGGTGATGCTGATGAGAGTACTGCAGGACAGAGAGTAGATCTCGGTCGTGTTCTTCGCATTGCACCTAAAATACTTGTACCGCGCATAGGCTGAAAAACATAAGATCTGAAGATCTGAAATCTGAAAAAAAAAATTATATGAACATTGCAAAGCCTTTCATATTTGTTTTCACCATTTTTCACCCAAGAAAGAGTACTGGAAGTAAAATTTCTGATTGTTGGTGGTATTTCTGCAATTTTCAAGCTGTCGAGGGCATTTTTGCAATTTTCCAGGTTGCTGGTGGCATTTATGTAATTTTACATGCTATCGAGGGTATTTCTGTAATTGTTCAGGTTGCTCGTGACATTTTTGTAAATTTTCTGGCTACGGAGGGCATTTCAGTAATTGTTCAAGCTGCGGAGGACATTTCTATAATTGTTCAGGTTGGTGGCATTTCTGTGAATTTTCAGGACTTGAATGCCATTGAGCCACATAAACGGTAGAATGGCATTGATTGAATTTTTCTCATCTGCACTATGAGCTACAGAAATGTTAGAATACTATAAAGTTTGGTGCAGTTTTCTCGTCTGCAATTTCATTAGATTGGATATGAGAAAGATCAGCTCAGTCTCCAAAAATTCGCCCAACGCTGATTTATCCATTTTCTCTCGTCGCTGTAGCCGCCACCGTATTGAACTTGAGTCTACCATGGTCACTGCGGCTGTCGGCGACCACTGTGTTGCCCACCGTAGGAACCTCTTTGCGATTATCAATGCAGCATGTCGGAAAACTCGGCCACTTGTCGGGATTTTCAAGGTTTAGATCATTTGAGACTTTTATTCTCTTCTCTGTTTCCTCGGTTTTGTCATTTGAGGGTTTGATTCTGCCACTTTCTTCATTGTTTGTTGTCCTTTCTCGTGTGCATCCATATGGAAGCAGTAAGGATTTATCCATTTCATCATCCTGAAGTGATGATGTGGTGGGTTTTCCATCGTGTATGACTGGAATTTGGTTGGTAAGTCTCCTTCATTCGCCTATGAAGTGATGACTGGTTTTCTGATGTTGGTCGCAAATTGAAACAATTGGATAATTTGGTTTAGGATTTGTCCAAGTTGTTTGGACAATTTTTCTTTGGAGATTGGAATTGGGATTTTGGAGTTGAGAATGACACTATTGTTGGAATCCCCATCATCGGTAAATGATGAGCAAGACAATCGGCTTCAATTGTAAAATGGAAAATGGGAGAAATGAGAACTTTTGTTATTGAATCTTCTTCACTTATATTTTTGTGTCATTACAACTCATATTTATAGTACGAAACTTAGAAAATCACACAATCACATTTCATGCGCACAATAAATGAGGCGTGCGAACGTTTCGTCATAATCAATTCTATAACCTCGCTGTATCCTTTCAGTCGTGCCTTATAATGCTCCACTCTATCCTCAGGGTTCTACTTCACAGTAAACACCCACTTACATCCAACAGCCTTCTTACCAGGTGGTAGTGGCACACGACGCCACATTTTATTCTTTGTAAGATCCTCAAGCTCCTCTATCATTGTCGCTTTCCATCTCGAGTCTCTTTTAGCCACCTGCCAACACTTAAGAATAGAGACAATGTCCAAAGTCAAATTGTTGGTACAATACGCTTTACCCCTACCCACTACTGGCCGATCAGTGACATCGACTATCTTGACACTCAATGGATTTGCTAAATAAGTATAGGAGCCTAACTCCTTACCAGCATCTGTCACGTGTCCAGAAGCTCTAGAGTCAATGATCCAATCTGAAGAGCCAGCAGTAGGAAAGGACGTCAGGGCTAGTGAGTCATACATACCCGTGAAACTTGAGGACAAAGCAATATTACCAGAGAAACAGATGATGTGGGTGTATCAGTGCCTATCCTCACGCTTTTGAGTTTCCTTTGGAGTACGTCAAAGAATGTTTGATCCTCCTCAACAGTCACAGTACTCCCCATAGCATCGTTCTCATAAGCATCCACCATCAAGTTACTGCGATAGCCTCCTCGGCTACCACCCCTAGAACCACCTCTCCTAACTCCACAAACTCTAGCTCTACCTCCAAATCGACCTCTACCCATAGAATCTTTCTCACGGGACAACCTTAGACAAAACCCCATCAAGTGGCCAACCGCTCCACACTGATAATAGCTATGAGTCTCCCCTTGTGCTCCAGCCACCAGTGAACTAGCAGTAGCTAGAGCCTTCGTGCCCGAAACTATACTCGGCATAGAGTGTATCCCCATCTCACTTTCAACCTGAATCATAGCAGCAATAGCCTCATCTAGTGATGGAATCTTGGCCTGGGACAACAAAACTAATCGCCTTGAGTGAAAGACCGAATTCAGATCCTTCAAGAATTTTATAGTCCTTTCTTTCTCAAAACGTTGTCGCATTTTACATTTTGAGTCAGTACAGATGGACAACGGGTTGTAGTGATCCATCTCAGCCCATAATTGCTTCAAACAAATAGAATACTCCTGAAAAGACTTCTTCCTCGGACCTCCGCATCGATCTCCAGCTGAAGCTGAAACACCCTCATTTGATTTTCAGTTCCGGAATAGGTGGTCTTCAGACTAGCCCACATATTACTCACCAAGCTAAGGCCATCCACAGTAGAAGCAATAGATGCAGTCATCGAGTTCAGAAACTAGATACATAACTGAGCATGAGTAACTTTCCACTTCGTAGTGAAAGAGATGTCACTCCTCGATTCATAATCCCTCAGAAAGCCGTCCAGGCTTCTCCCTACTAAGATGGTCTCAATCCTGTGAGACCAACTAAGATATGTAGTCAATCCATCAAGTTTCAAATCGATAGGTGGAAAATCAAGTTTGATTGGAGCATTGGCAGGGACAACGGCCGAGGTGGAGGCATTTGCTCCCTTTGTAAGCCCAACCAACACACCAAGCACCTCAGGATTGAGTTGCCTCAGGATCTCCAATCCTTGTTTAACCACACTGTCTCCTGTCTCCTAGTGCAAGGTGTTAACAATACACGAGGTGTCGTTAACAAACCGAGAGTCATAGGCGAGGCATGTGATTAACCGAATGAGGTTTACCTAAATAAATCTATTCAAAGTTTTCATGCCGACGCTGGACATTGCATGGCAAAATATGGATCTCGATGCCTACTACATACAGGGACACAATCATATATGTAGTTGGGTTCAGTACTATTTTTGAACTGAACACACAACATGAAACTGAACTAAATCTTTGCATTTTATCTGATGTTTTGTG
>JAOWBN010072357.1:0-20503 GCA_028565015.1 Pinguicula moranensis
AATTAATCCAAGATGGGGGTTTGATGACCATGATCTGATAGATGGGAATACTTGTAAGGACGTGCTTGATCAGTGTTAATTTCCCCCCATTGGATAGGCAGGCTGCACTCCAACCGTCCACTTTGGCATTGAGCTTAGCTAGCAATTGTTCAAATATAGCAGCTATTTTCTTCCCATATTATAAAGGTACTTCTAGGTATTTAGTTGGGAGAGGGATATGATAGAAACCTGTCCATTGCTGGATAAGCACTTTTCTAGTTGCTAAAACTTTGGGGGAAATAATAAAGAAGCTCTTACTCACATTAATAGACTGGCCCGAGCATGATTCATATTTCTGTAGAAGTTTCCTCACTGCATCTAGAGCTCGTTTGGAACCTCTTGTGAGGATTATAACATCATCTGCATAAGCTAGGTGCAAGATTAGTGGGAAACTAGTAAGGAGGCTGAAGGCATGTGTTGGTGAGTTTGTCATGAGCTGCTTCAGGCCCCTGCTTAGTACCTTTGCTCCAATAATAAATAATGTCGGGGAAAAGGGGTCTCCTTGCCTAAGTCCTCTAGAGGATTTAAAGAAGTCATGGACTTCCCCATTGGTTCGTATAGAAAAACCACAGTTTGATATGGCTCTCCAAATCATGTCTATGAAAATCTCTGCAAAACCAAATGCTCTCATAACTTTAATAAGGAAGAACCATGATACCCGATCAAAAGCCTTTGCCATGTCTAAGTTCAGATCCACATCGTTTCCTCCTTGTGTTTTTTTAAGGTAATGGAGCATCTCTTGGGCCAGCAGGATGTTATCAGAGATGTTGCGGCCTTTGACAAATCCACTTTGCTCTGGAGATATTATCTCTGGAAGAATAAGAGTAAGTCTAGATGCTAGGAGCTTGGTGATGATCTTGCCAATATAGTTACATAGACTTATTGGTCTATAGTCTGAGCAAGAGACTAGAGGCTGCAACTTTGGCACTAGGCAGATAAGCGTGCTGTGAAGGATCCAAACGAAGGTAGTGACTGCCTTTTGTATGTCATGTTGTATTATATGCCAACAAGATGTAAAAAATGCACCTGAGAAGCCGTCAGGGCCTAGAGAGCTATTTTTATCCATTGAGTAGACTATATTCTTCACCTCTACCATATCTGGCCACCTGCAGAGTTCCTCATTCATAGAGTTGGTGATCCGTTTTGGGATGAGATGAAGTAATGTTTCATCCATGATTTGGGGAGTGGCAGTAAGTTGTGCTGTGAAGTGATCTACAAGACATTGAGATATGTCCTGTTGATTTTCCAACCATATTCCTTGTGCATCTTTCAATCTGTGGACATAGGATTTTTGTTTGGCCACCTGTACTGATTTATGGAAGAAGGCCGTGTTGTTATCCCCTTCCTTTAGCCATTTAATCCTTGATTTTTGTCTCTAGAATGTCTCCTCAGCAATGAGTAGCTTGGTATATTCTGCTTTTGCTTTGGAGATCTCCAGTTTATCCTCTATAGTACAGGAAAGGTCATATTTGAGTTCCTTTTCTAGAATATTGTCTTCCTTTGTCTTAATATTCTGAAACATGTTTCCATACACATTCTTATTCCAGCTTCTAAGATCAACCCTGAGTCATTTAATTTTTAAGCCAAGAACATGGTGAGCATCTGTGTCTGGAGCAAAAGTGTTCCAAGATAATTCCACAAACTCCATAAAGGAGGGATGCGTTAGCCAGAATTGATGGAATTGAAATATTGCCATCTTTACTAGCGGGATGTTGCCAAATTCAAGTAGTAAAGGACCGTGATCAGACTGAGCTCTATTCAGATGAGTGACTGGACATTTGCTGATAGCAGAAATCCATTCTGGTGAGAGCAGTACCCTGTCTAATATTTGTAAAACTCTTGCCCTTCTTGATATGTTATTACTCCAGGTGAACTTATTACCTTAGAATCATGCATCTGTCAGTTTACAAGCATTTATGATATCCAGAAAGTTACTTGTGTCTCTACTAGCTATTGGTAGTCTGCCTACTTTTTCAGTAGGGGATAGCACCACATTAAAATCCCCCCCAAATAGCAGAGGTAAGGTAGAGGCCAAAACTTGTTGCATCATGTCATTCCATAGTGGGAGTCTTTCGGACCTTGTACATCTAGCATATATACCCCCTAAGAGAAAACAGAGTTGTGAAGCTTTGTGTTCCATCTTCATCACTAATAACTGAGGCAAGTCAAATAATAGAGTACCTACCCAAGAGTCTTTCCATAGAATCCAGATCTTACTTTCATTGTTGGATTGACAAGAATCGAATTTAATCTTCTTCATTAAGTCTCTCATCTTTGAGCTGTCTAGTAGAGGTTCCATAAGTATAAGAAGTGTTACCTTGTGGAGGATGATAAACTTTTTTAATCTGCTAGTAGATGGGGGATTTCTTGCTCCTCTTATATTCCATATCAAGGCCTTATTCATGTCTTCTTGCTTTTAGACCTTGTTTTTGGGGGTGAGGAGACATATTTGTCTCTTGTTTGGATCTTGCTCTTCCTTTTGGTTGTATCCTGGTCTTCATCTTGCCAATGTTTCCCTACGGATTTCTCTACTTCTTCATTGTATTCATCTTCCGAGGATATATTATCCTCTTCATCCGCTGACCACAGTTTTGATAGTGGAGTTGTTTTGCATTGTTCCTCTTCATTTGCAACTAGGATGATATCCAATTTGCCATCATCTTGATATAGTGGCAGGTCCTCTTGTATGGGTGGGATAGGGGTCAATTCTCGGTGCAAAGCCGGCTGATGGGACTCTGTGTGGTCTAGCTCTTTTGGAGTATGTGAAGCAGCTGGGGCATTAGACACTTCTATGGAGATAATGCCTGTATCCTTTTGAGTATCATCTGTGTTTAAGTTTCCATGGTTGATATCTGCGGTGTTATTTTCCACCACCTCGGCATTAAAACAAGCAATTTCATTAGCATGAGACAAGCAAGGTAAGTCATTCAAGACATTGTTAGCATTAGCATCTGAGATATTTTCAGTGAACAATCTAAGAGCAGGATTATCAGTAAAGTCCACCAATTCATTCACCACTGGATCATTAGTTTTTGGTGATTTATCCTGCTCTATTTCCCCTTCCTCCACCATTGTTCTTTCAACATGAGCAACTTCACAGTAAGTGTTATGTGTGGGCATTATTTGAGCATTTGTGCGAGAGTAAATTTGAGCTTGTGGGGAAGCTAGTGTACCTTGACCGGAGGTTGATGCCAAGTTATTGACCTCAACCTCCGTATAAGCTGGAGCTGCTTGAGGAGTCTTGTGGGAGACCTTAGCTTTAGCAATGTGATGATGTTCAAGGGGGACTTCCTTTGGTTTATAGACTTTTGTAGACTTGCCTGCTATATCTTTGGGGTGAGGGGGCTTCATTTCCTTCTTCTTACTGGGAGCAGGTGGTAGTTCTGGATGCAGTACCTTACATATTTCCCTGGAATGCCCTTGTCTCATACAATGTGTGCAGTATTGAGGAAACTTTTCAATATGTAACGCTTGCCAGAATCCTTCCATTCCTTCTGCCTCGATGTATAACCTTTTCACTGGAGGAATTAGGAGATTCATCTCCACACAGACCCTTGCAAGACTTGGCCTTGAAAGCATAGCTGTAGCCTGATCAATTTTAATCGGAGTGCCCAGGACTCGAGCAATAGAACATATGGCGTCTTTCCTGTAGAACTGAGTAGGGAGACTGGGGAGGGTAACCCAAACTGGGGCGACATTGGATTCAATTCCAACCTTGAAATCAGGCGACCACTTGAAGACTCTCATTGGAAACCTTTGCAGAAACCAGGTTTCTCTCATCCATAGTCTATCACGATCTTCCTCGTGTGTAAATCTCATGAGTATGTGCTTGTGGTCTAGTAGACCTATAAAGATCTCACCCTTTAACCCGAAAGCAACGATTAGCTTACGAATTTCTGGAAGTGATGGCCGACCGTGAGAGAATTTACCAATAAGAGCAAGGTGGAAGGGGGAATTCAAGGAGGCCATATCTTCCTTGGTAAATGACACTTTCGGTTCTCCTTTCCATTCACCTGGGGTCTTCAGCGGTATGGGTTTATATGATGGGGGCTTGTTTGTGCCTAAGACAGAGGCGAAAGATTTGAACGTTGAGGAAGCTTGTGGGTTGATTCCTTGAACTAGCGGTGGGAAAGAGTCTAAGTCTAGAGTTCCCGGAGGGTGCGTCATTCTGCAGAGGTCTTCCTGGGCGCCAAGGGCGTCCCCGGGAAGAGGATTATCAAGTATAGAAGCTGGATACGGTCTGAAGAGAAGGGTTGGAGACGGTGGTTTTACTGTGAACGGTGAGGGGTTTCAGAGAGATCGAGAGGTTTTTACTGTTCATCCGCAACTACTTGTCATCCCCAAACTGATGAACAAACTGAAGTTGTCAATAGAACTTTAGGGACTTTGTTGCGTGCACTGATATCTAAGAACTTGAAAACTTGGGAAGAATATTTACCACATGTTGAATTTGCATATAATAAGGGTATTCATTCAGCTACACAATATTCACCATTTGAACTTTATGGTTTCAATCATTTATTTCCTATGGATTTAACTCATTTACCTGAGTGAGAGATTAAATTTAGATGGAAAGAAGAATACTGAATTTGTGAAGACCACTCATGAGAATGCACGAGCTAATAATGAAAAGAGAACATCTCAATATGCCAGACAGGCCAAAAAGGGTCGAAAGAAGATGATTTTCGAACCAGGTGACTGGGTATGACTATATCTGAGGAAGGAAAGTTTTCCAGAAAAGTGAAAATCAAAGCTCATACCAAAAGGAGATAGACCATTCCAAGTGGTTGGAAGGATTAAGGACAACGCCTACAAATTGGATCTACCAACTGAGTATAATGTTAGTGCTACTTTCAATGTTGCTGACTTACTTTCGTTTGATGTAGATTATGATTTAAGGACAAATCCTTTTCAAGAAGGTTAGAATGATGTAACCAAAGTTGCACCCCAACCTACTAATGGCATGGACCATGAGGACGTGCAAATGAAACCCCATGGAGAGCCAAAGGGGGGGCGACACGGTGGCTGAACGGTGTGAGCCCATAAGGCTTCAAGAAGCCCAATTACACACCTAAGAGCCAAGAAATTCAAAGAGGTCTTAAATTTGATGATCCAAGGAGTTTTGGCTCGAGAAGAAGGAAATTGACCCCAAAGCCCATTTATGCTTAGTGGGCCTCACGACCCAATTGAAGAAGTTCGGCCCATTACCATGATCCAAGTCATTGCCCAAGATGAAAGTCCAACATAGAAGTGCACATGTTGAGTGAAGGTCACGTGGTTAATGAAGAGTTTAGGGAGTTTTGGTGTGATCAAAGACCAAGTCAAAGCAGTTAATGAAGAATATCAAGACAAAAGGAAAGTTTCTAGAATTGAGAGATTTTGTCTCTAAGGAAAGATGCTCCCTTCACAACCAACACTCCTTTGTCCATTCAAGGAGCTTTCTTACAAGACCAAGGCTCCTAAGGAAGCCACAAAACGCGTGGCCTAACTTCCTTCTTAGTCTAGAACATTTTTTTGGTTCAATTTCTAGCATTAATTAGTTTCCTAGTTACTTTAAAATTCCCTTTTTATTGTTGCACGAATTTTATTCAAATTCTAGGATTAGCTTTGCCTCTGTAAAGGCCTCAACATCCTTTGTATTGGACCCACAAGTTTTGAATTGAGTTTTGTGAGATTAGTATTCTCTTTTGGTTTTAAACATTCTTCGATTTATCTTTTCTCCTTTTGAGTTAAGTGGCATCGTGTTCTTAGACTTATCATTCGATTCTTGGTTGGTAATTCAATACCTTTAGGGGGTAATGCGTGGGGTCTTTGTTTCTACAAAAAATGTGACTTTCGTTGGTTGGGCACAAGGTGTTCTTCAGGCGTTAGAAACAACAAATTCGCCCGTGTCTTTTCTTAACGTATCGAAATAGTTGTGGAGTCTTGTCACAAGTTTGGCAAGGATTCATATCATCTCCAGTAGTTGGGGTTCTAGCACCAGTGCACGTACGTCTTTTTCTA
Source organism: Pinguicula moranensis (assembly GCA_028565015.1). Lineage (NCBI taxonomy): Eukaryota > Viridiplantae > Streptophyta > Magnoliopsida > Lamiales > Lentibulariaceae > Pinguicula > Pinguicula moranensis. The sequence goes on from JAOWBN010072357.1 coordinate 6,043, forward strand.
TGTCCATAAATCCTCGCCATTTGATCATTCTACAAGGAGATGAGGTATGAAGGATCTGATACCAACTAATGTTGGGGACAATATTGTGATAATACTGGGGGCAATATACTCAATCGCACTCACGGATGCTAGAATAACACTCGATAGGTTGCCACGCAAAAAATCTCAAGAATGAACTCAAAAGGTTGAAAGCTTTGGATATTATTGAATTAATCTGGTGGGTGTGTTAAAAAACCGAGGTATGGTCGGACATTTGTAGCCTAGGGCCCTCAACACTCGACCCCCAATTATGGGACGCAGTCGAATGGTCCTTAGACATTTTCCATGATCCGAATAGAATGGCTCGAGCTATCTCATTAGGGGATGGAATTGTGTCAGTCCAAAATAGGACCAACAATACTTTAATGTGTCCTAAAGTGTAGGATCACGTGTCTACCCATGACATGTCCATGGATCGGGACTTCGGTCGAGACACACTAACATCTACCACAAAACTAGCTCATATAATGAATGAAGCTAAGGTTGGTCCGCACCATGGTCCATGTATTCAAGTTGTTTGGGACAAATTTGGTACTTGCGTACTCACAAGGATCTTACACGTTGGTTGGAGTCAACAAAAACAAAATGGCACAACAAAATAAAAACTTGGCATGAACAACACAAATCTCGCTCCATCGGATGCGATAGTGCTCCTGTCTTGACTGGTAGTTGTCTTTGTTCCGAGCCATCCTCTAATTTCCTCAAGCGACTAGTTATTTTCTTCGTGCGATCTCTGCTCCTACTTACTAGGAAGTGTTCTGGCTTGTTACAGTTGAAATGACACGATTAAATTTTAAATGACAACAAAATCACGCAAATGTGTCTTATTAGCCGTCCGTGCGTATCATAGGCTGATCCCTTCGCAACATTCGCCAATTCTCTTGAGCAGTTGACAATGTGCCCCGAGTGTTCACTTCCTTTTGTCCTTAACCTTCTTCCCTATTCATGGTAGTCTAAACCCATAGCCTTGGCCACATCCATGGTCGTTGGAGTCAGGTTGGCTTGGTTGGCTTAAATGCACCTACATCAATTATCTTGCTCTATCTGGCCTAGGCCTAGTACTTCCTATTCTAGCAAGCCCAATGACAATGATGATTGTGTTGTACCTTTTGCAGGGTTATCAACTTCCATTCTATCTCATCTTCCTATAAGCTAACTTTCGCAAGTAGATATGATAGCAGCAACCGACTCATCGCTTTTTGTCCATAACTGATTCCGCGTGCAACAAGTTTAAGAGTCAACTTTATACCTAATAAATGCAGACTATTTTAGTCTAATTTGGCTCAATAATGATGATGGGAATGCCTTTTATACCTGTTGACCTTCCTTTTGCAGAAAGAGTTCATTAATTGCTCTTTTAGAGAAAAGGAAGAGAAACAACCCCAAAAGCAGAGGTTTTGCCTCAATTATCCAAAGCATGACACCAACTCCTGATCAAATGACCAAGAAAGGTGATACGTACACATATCTTTGTGAGCCACATTTGGTAGGCGGGCATATGTACTCATGCACTGTACTTTCACGAGAAGCTACCGAAGTGGTATAATATGTAGAAAAAAAACAAAAAATCAGGGAGGACGTACGGGAGCTAGATTGTTCAAGAAAAAAGGGTTTTGAGTCGCCATCCTAGAGCCTGTGCTCAAGGGGTTGTAAACTAGGAGAAATAGAAGAGAGGTAGGCTGGATAATATAGACTTAACAAGAGTTAGCCTACCTGCCATTGAGAGTTGTTTGTTCTCTCAGCTTTGGACTTTCTTGTTTATCACATCAATGACTGGATTCCACATTGAGAGCCTTCTTGGGTTGCCTCCGATTGGCATCTCCAGGCAAACTAAAGGTAGAACAGCTGCTTGGCATTTTAGTAGGTAGGCCTACTCTGTCAGGCAACCTGCTTGAAGATTGAGGCCAAAAAGTATGCTTTTTGTGAAATATACCGAGAGACCTGAGACTAATTCGAATGCTCTGAGGATCCCTTCCATGCCAAAATTATTATCACAGTTGCCAACACCAATGAGCAGCAACCATTAGCATATTGTAGATGGAAATTTTTTGATAGAGCCTACTTTGACTCCACACAATCTTCTTAATTCCACTATCCTATTAATGATTAAGTTTAGGCCTTCAGAAACTATCTGGAACAGGAAGGGAGAAAGAGGGTCTCCTTGCCTTAAACCTCTCTGTAGTTTGAATTCCCCAGAACTACTTCCATTCACCATTACCGCAGCATGCGCAGGACTAATACATTCCATAATCCAAGTGATCAAAATATTGCAAAATCCCATTTTCTACATCACTAAACGCAAGAAGTCCCAGTCAACCATATCAAAGGTTTGTTGAAATCTACTTTGAGGAGTATTGTGGCCTTTTTAGATCTCTTGACTGTATGAATAGCATTATTAACCACTAGGATTCCATCTAATATTTGTCTCCCACTGATGAATGATGTCTGATTTTTTGAGATCAACTTGTACATCACGGTTTTCAAGCGATTGGCTAGAAGTTTAGATAGAATCTTGTAACCACATCCAACCAAAGAAATATGGCGATAATGATCAATTTGGGCAGGATTCTCAACTTTTGGCACTAGAGTTATGAAAGTAGCATTCATAGATTTAGATAATCTTCCATTCTTATAGAAGTCCCTGATAAGGAGGATAAAATCATGTTTAATTGAGTCCCAATGCTGCTGAATAAAATTGAAGTTTAAGCCATCGGGGACCAGACTTTTTGAGGTTGAGCAACTCCAGACTAATGATTTAATCTCATCCTTAGAAAAGCAAGCTGTGAGAAACATGTTGTCTTTAGCAGTAAGAGAAAATGTTGCTGGAAGAGTAAGTGTTGATCTATTCCAATGTTCAGAAGATAAGTGATTAGATAAATGAAGTGCGATCCCAGTTTTAACAACCTCTACATCATCAGTCCACACCCCTGCAAAGTGCATCCCTCCTATATAATTTTTCCAATGATTTCTCTTGACTTTGGAGTGAAAGTATTTAGAGTTGTCACTCCATCTTTTATCCATATAACACGTTGTTTTTGCAAAAGAAGTTGTTCCTTGCTCTTGAGTGCCTGTTGCAATTGTAGCCACAAAATTGGTCTTGAAATTTTATCTTACTCAGTGCCTAGATTATCCTCCAGTTTTGTATCCAGTAGATTAAGATGAAGTTGTACCTTGTTTGCCATGCGGTTAGTATGCCCAAATTCAGACTTATTCCACTCATTTAATCTCAAGTGTAACAGCTTTAGCTTCTCACACACTACATAGCTGCTGTATCCAGCAATATTTTAGGACGTTCATGTTAATCTAACGAGGATGGAAAAGTGCTCATGTTTTTCCTAGCAGTTCAAGTATCTAAGAGTCTTAGGACCCCGATTCTTTTCTACAAATTTCAACATTACAGGTCGGTGCTCGGAGAGGACTCTGTCCAGGACAATTTTGATATAGTCCTGGCCATTGTTGAATCCAATATTAAGATAAGAGGAATCTGTCTAATCTTCTTATATAGTCCCCACTCTTAGAAATGCAGGTGAATCTTGTTCGCTGCAGTGGGAGATCAACCAGATCAGCAGCAAGAATGAGGTTGTTAAATTCTGACATTTTTGATTGGGGGAGAGGTGCACTACTTCTTCGATCTTCATACAATATGATCGTATTAAAATGACCTGCAATGGATCAATTTGGTGACGGATTAAGAGATATTATGTCAAAAAAAACTTTGCCATAATCTTCTTTTGCTTCTAAGGTCGCATGGTGAATAAATATTAACAATGTTAACAGGTAAGGCTTTAGCTCCCCACAACCCTGTAAGGCCAAGAGTCCCTTGATTGGACCATTTATGCGATATTTGGAAAACAGAGGTGCTCCATACGCTAAGAAGGCCACCTGAGCTGCCATTTGCTTCATTATATTACCAATCAAAGTCATTATGAGGCCATAACCGATTACAGAGGGCTCGATCAATAAAATCCAATTTCGTTTCCTATAGTTAGATCAGGTCTATTTGTTGAGTTCTTACCAAATTCTGGATTTCAGCCTTCTTCTGTGGCGTGCCAACGCCGCGGATATTGTAAGTTATCATACAAAATGTCTACTTGGGGGAAGATTTGCTACCAGATCGAGATTTCTTCCTATTTTCTTTCTTACCCTAGCTGGTCTCAGCGTCCCTTACCTCCATCATGTCAAGTCGGGAGCAAAGATCCTCTCTGGAGGTTTGAGGTTGCGCCCCAAGGTTTACAGCTAAATCCACCACAGCTTCTATGTGGGGCTTGACTGGGGTTGCAGAGATTGCCGGACTTAGATTATCCATGGTGTTAGATTGGCACTCCTGGATCCAGTGAGTGTGTCTGCCAAGCTTGTCTGCAAAATTAACAGAAGTTGCGTCCAGAACGAAAAACTCTGTATTCAGCTGTTCCAAGGTTTGGTCGCTCGTCTCAAGCCTGGATGTTGGCCCAATATGTATAACTGCATTAGTTTATGCATTCCGGTTCTTAGTTTCGCTGGGTCGCATGCCAAGTTTTTCATGTTGGCTTAATATTAAAGCCGTGAATTTTTCGTAGTGGGCTTTACTAAGAGGACAATTCCAAGGCCCACCCAAAATTTTATTTTCCCGTAGCTGGGAGCTCGAGTGTTCCCCGTCAGAATTTGTTTCCCGATGCCCAATCAGAATCTTTTTAGGATATTGAGGATCCGTTGACTCTATACTCCCTTTACCTTCTTCATAGATTTTTTGTAGCTTCTGAAACCAATGAAGTGAACTGACACGTTTGTGCTTTGTACTAGTTGATGTAAGATTGTTCCAATCCTGGACTGGCTAGGTTTCCACCCTCGAGCACCAAGCCGATTGCCTCATCAGTAGCCTTAGTACGTTTTTCCTCCGATTTTCTTCTGTCTGGTCGGAGAGAGATTTCTAGCGAGATGGCTACTGAATCAATATTCTGCATGCTACTGTTCATATTTTTGTGAGCCTGTAATCCTTTTGGATTCTCCTTATTTTTCACCTAAACTTCTTTAATGAGAGTAGGTCATTCTTCTTCAGTGAAATGTACTGGCCGCCGTTGCCTAGGATTTTTATCCCAGCCAGAATGTGGATCAAATTCACTTTGTTCCTCCATTAATTGAATGTTGAATTTAATGTTATCCGTATCAATTTCAATAGTTTGAGAAATCCGTGCACTCGAATTGGTTAACACCTAAAGGCTTCCAAACAGCATCTCTGCTTGGTTAAGTGTTTTGACGTCAATTTCCACCAAAGATCCAACTTGCACAGCTATCTCCTCAAAGAATTTTCCATACCAGCAATGTAGGGGGTGCCTCGCACCTGAATTGAGGCTAATCATGCCAGTTTTCCATTTAATAGCTTCCATGGGCGAAGATAACGAAGATTGAGTTTCTTTACCAATTCGGAATTAGTAAACAACCGTGTAGTTTCCTCTGGATATTGCATCTTACGTAATACTTCACCTCCTTCAATATGCATCGTCGAGCAATTACCATAACCTGACTCAACCAGGATGTGTTCAAGAGAGAAGATGTCTAGTATCGGCGTTATAGAGGAGCGACAAAGAGGAGATATACGGAGAGCATTTTCTATAGTATTTAATCAGTTAATCTTTCTTCATATATCTGAAAGTGCTCCACCTGGTTGGCAAGGGCTGCTGCGATGTTTGATCACCACGACCCCTTTCTACAACTATTAAGGACTTGTTTTGCACCCATAGTTCTTTTTTCCTTTTATTTTTCCTTTTGATTCTACTTATCCTTTTAATTTTGTGATTTTTGACTGTTTGGTAAAACTATAAAAAAAAATGAAAAAGTTATTGAAATAGTGTTTGCAATCAAATTTTGTAAGATGATTAAATAGTGTTGTAGTTAAATTTGGTAAAATTTGTTTAATTTATTTACAAAATTGTCATTAAAAGTAGAAGTCGAAAAAATGTAGCTTCCTACCTGTTTCTGAAAAAAAGAGTTTTGACTGTAAAAAAAAAGAGTTTTGACGGTAAAAAAAAGGAGAAGTAAAAGTAGAAATAGAGTTTTAAAACACTATTTTTTAAATGATCTGGAAAAAAAAGAATGAGAAAAATAATCTAAAAACAAAACTGTAAAAAACAGGCCATAGGTCATAGACTCCACTTTTTTCGATCGTCAATAGTTCACTAACAATATCCTCGGATGAATTTTCAACGATCTCTGGTATGTCTTCCGATTGCATTTGGAAATATGCTAATGCGTCATGATCTTGTTCCTGACGAGTAGACATACAAGTTTAGTATATATTTTTCAATATTCTATGTTGTAAACTGGCATTATACTATTATTTACCTTGTCATATGGAGTAGAAGGGTTTGTGTTTGCTGATTTGAACCTCATCACTGATACCTTCGTCGTCGATTGCTCCGCCATCCTGCATCTCAGCTCCACCACCCCCTATCGTCTGGCCCACCAAAAAATACAACGCACACATTTTGCACCACTGCAGTTTCCTGGTCCATTTCCCGGCTAATATGTTGGCGATCCACATGGCATGGCGCCTCCATCAAAACCCGTTGATTCACTATTCTCCACCCGTTCCCCATGCTCTCCTCCTCCTCCTCCTTCCCATTGAAATTCTTACTCCACGCTTATGAAATAGGAGGATAATCATCGCCGCGTTGTTCTCTGCCGCTACTTGGCAAATATCGTTGTGTATCGTCTCCTATGGCGATACTGCCACAGCACGCCAGACATTAATGCAACCAACTTCACCGTAAACCTGGAAAACCACGGCTACTTGGCTGCGCAGGCCGGCGTTGCTACTGCCGAGACAGCTGATGAAGGGGAATTTGTTTAGCCTCCACCAGCGGAATTTTGTGATGGACGAGGACCGATCTGTGAGCTCTGTGACGTGCATTATGAAGAGTTTTAGGCGTGAGGATTTTTTTTGTGGCGAGTTAACTCGATGAGATTGATAAGTGAGGGGATGTTGCTGGAGCCGTGGACGCAGGAGAGAACTTTGAGTTCGTAGGAGATGATGGACGGAAGTAGCAGCTTTTCGTCATGCTTGGCGGATAAAGATTTGCTTCCGACGGGCTTGGAAATGACTATGACTGTGGGAGTTGGAGAAAGGTTGTGAAAATAGTGACGAGGACAAGGATTGTGAATATTGTTAAATTTAGTAGATCAGGCCCAACAGTAAACGAGCTCGGGCCCTAAGTACGAGTGCGCATATGGACCGACTTACAATTGAATGTGGGGTACTCTCATAAAAAACTTAGTACCAAGGTGATTGATTATAATGCCACATTCTCTTATAAGTTAGATAATATTACCTTCCACAACCCGTGTGGGATATATTCTAACACTTTCCCTCAAGTCCAACTAGGCAAGCCCTGTTGAGACTTGCATCTTTTTTTTAATATTGTAGGCATGTGTACCCCACAATCAACACTTTTTCCTAAGAGCTCCAATGCATATGGTTGGGCTAAACTTTGACCTCAGAGCTCCATTGTTAAATGGCTGAGCTTGTACCATTGTGGGTCACATAGGCCCTTTGGATCTTTACTGGGCTGTTAAGCTATATCAACTCTGATACCATGTTAAATTTAGTAAACCCAGGCTCAACAGTAAATGGACCCGGACCCAGTGCAATAGGAAACAGGCTCGAGTCCTGGGTGCAAGTGCGCATATGGGCTAACTTACAATTGAATGTGGGTTACTCTCATAAAAACTTAGTACCAAGGGCCCGAGCCTATTTACTGTTGGGCCAGGTCTACTAAATTTAATATGGTATCAGAGCTGATATGGCTTAACAGCACAGTAAAGATCCAAAGGGCCTATGAGACTCACAATTGCACTAGCCCAGCCATGTAAAAATGGAGTTCTGAGCACAATTTATAAAAATGGAGTTCTGAACACATAGTGTTGGCTGTTGAGGTACTTATGCCTACAATATAAAAAAATAAGTCTCAACAGGGTTTGTCTAGTTGGACTTGAGAGGGAGTGTTAGAGTATATCCCACACGGGTTATGAATAATAATATTAACCAACTTATAAGAGATTGTGGGCTTACAATCAATCACCTTGGTACTAAGGTTTTTATGAGAGTAACCCATATTTAATTGTAAGTTGGTCCATATGTGCACTCATACCCAGGGCCAGAGCCCGTTTACTGTTGTGTCGGGTCTACTAAATTTTACAAACACTTCATCGTTTAGAACCCGTTTCCAAATATTTTGAACTAACAAAGTTAGCAAGTGTACCATAAAATATAGACAATATAGAAAAATATGATCCATTTCAATTGGTAGTGGTAATGTAGTCTCTACTGACATAATGGCCTACGTACAAGTTGGTTATTATGTTATAATTTTTTGGGTAATTAAATAATTCAAGTAAAAAAAGGTCAATGGGTTATTTTGTTATGTTGACACTAGATAGAAACTTTTTTTTATAATATTTATTAAAAATGATCAAATGGCCCAGTTACAAATTTCCATTAAATTCAGGGCTAGGTCCAGCGGATACTGGTGCAAATAAAATAGATCCAGGTATTCCTGTAGATTGTGAGCCAGGCCCTGAAGGCCCAAATTGATCTCCAGCCCAAAACTGGGCCCAATTTTCTATCAAAATTGTCTCAAGAATATAAAATTTCTCGGGCAATGCAATGTCCTATCCTGTGTCTCCCTGGGGCAACGTGTCGACAGTCGTCAGGGTGTGGACATCAGATTTCTTCAGATCTGCCTAAAAAGAGACAGCGGCGTAGTGGATGAGAAAGTTGGTACAATGCTGGCGGATCGGTAGGTAAGTGGTCGAGAAATGCCAAGAAATAGCCGAATCCAATGGGAGATGACTGGGGCGGTGGAGGCACTGCAGAGAGGTGGAAGAAACGTAAGACACAACATAATGACACTACAAAGATTGAGGCGAGAGCCACTCTCTTAAATAAGAAAAGGCGAGAGAGAAACTTAGTACCATATCCTATTAATACCATGTGCAAATTATTAATTTTTTATCACCAAATATACTCCATTGGACTAAAATTATAACTAAAGAGAACCAAAAATATGAAAGAAAAATGAAAAAAGAAAAGATAAAACTAACCTTTTCTTCTCCGATATTGAGACCTATCAATTCCATCAGTCATCAACACCCCAAGCCTTAACGACTGCCTCGCATGAATCCTGCAAAGCACCAAGACGAAAGTTCCGATGATTTTTTGGCACATTCCACTTTTATTACCAGCAATACCAGTCCCACCTGCTCCACACTGTTGACTTTCAACAAGTTTGTTTTGAGCCCGGTTGAAGCAAAATATAAAGGCATCACAAGCATGAAACAAAATCTTCGATTCTCTCCATCAATCTCCCGGCAAAGTCTCCTTCTTTTGGGATTGTTAGCCCGAACACAAACACGTCGAATATTGCGTGTATGCCGTTAAAGATTAGAGGATTGAAAGAAGATAACACAATTGACATGAAACCGGATCTTAATGATCCAAGAATTATGATATCGTATGATATATATAGACTTACACTTTGTACAAATGAAGCAAGTCATGAGAAGAAAAGTCATGAAAAACTCAAATCAAAATTTGCTTCCTATCTATACACATTACTTATATGTAAAACATGTAAAACATGGAAAACATGTCATGTGTAGTCTTTTTCATCCTTATCATTAACACCCTCATGCAAGTGAACGGGAGGGGAAGTGACGAGAAGCTTGAACCGAAGAAATTGAAACCGAGCAGTACTAATCCCCTTAGTAAAGACATCGGCAACCTTATCATGAGTAATGAGGTGACGAATGGAAATATCCTTATTAAGAACCTTCTCGCGAATGAAGTAATAGTCAACCTCAATATGTTTAGCGCGAGCATGAAACACTGGATTGGAGGCAAGCGCAAGGGCCCGAACATTGTCACACCACATAACAGGACAGTCAGATAAGGGTACCTGAAAATCACGAAACAACATTTGAACCCAGTACAGCTCTATGGTAGTGATAGTCATGGCGCGATATTCGGCTTTGGTACTAAACCGAGATACCACACTTTGCTTCTTAGCAGACCATGAGATAATACAAGATTCGAGAAATGTTCCATATCTAGTAGTAGACCACCTATCCATAGGATCACCAGCCCAGTCGGAGTCACAAAATGCCTGATGTTGAAGAGTGCGAGGTGTGTACCAAAGCCCAAGATCAGGTGCGCCTTTCAAGTATCACATAACACAATTTGCAGCTCTCCAATGCAGCATCAAAGGATTGTGCAAATATTGACACAATTGATTGACAGAGAAGGCAATATCAGGACGATATAAGGTGCAATACAACAATGCCACTACGGTTTGTCTGTATAAAACCGAATCTGAACTGGATAGAGGATCAAAATCTACACCAGTCCGAGACCCAGAGATGCAAGGAGAGGGTAACGGTTTTTGCACCAGCCATCTTTGTTCATTCCAGGAGATTTGAGATATACTTGGACTGTCGCAGATGAATACCCAAACTATCCCGAACAACCTCAAGACCTAGAAAATAACCTAGATCACCTAGATCATGAACCCAAAAGGCAGTCTGAAGACTAATCAAAAGACTAGTGATAGCAGGACTACACAATCCAATGATCAGGATATCATCAACATAAACTAAAACAAAAATATGTACCTCTGCATAGTGAAAGGTAAACAAAGACGAGTCGTTTGCAGAGCAAATAAAGCCAAGATCAATAAGAGTGCCAGAGAGACGTACATACCATGCCCTGGGAGCCTGCTTCAGCCTATAGAGATCCTTGCGTAACGCACAAACGTATTGAGGAAACTGAGATGAAACAAAGCAGGTGGTTGTTCCATATATACAACATCCTCAAGATCCCCATTGAGAAAAGCATTAGAGACATCAAGTTGACAAATGCCCCAACGAAAATGGACAGCAAGGTCAATGAATAACCGAAGGGTGGCCATTTTGACCATAGGGCTGAAGGTCTCAGAAAAATAAAGACCATATTCCTGCTCAAAACCCCGTGCAACAAGTCGTGCTTTGTATCTGCCAATCTAACCATCAGATTTCTACTTAACTTTATACACCCATTTGCAAAGAAATACACATTGATTGGCAGGATGAGGACAAAGAATTTAAGTATTATTAGAGACCAGGGCATTGAACTCCTCTCACATAGCAAAAACCCATTCCGGAGAAGAGGCAGACTGCAAATAAGTTGCAGGTTCACGAGGTACCTGAACACTGAGGAGAGCATGAAATGGATGACGTGAGACAGAGTACAAATGATAATTAGGAAACTGCTTAGGTCGGAGAGAGCATGTTTGAGAACAGGTGATACGAGTAGGGGGTAGTGATAGAGACGGTAAGACATGTGTTGGTTCGGTATAGTCCATGAGATCGGGGAAGTTGATGGGAACTGGTGACGGTGGGCAAGTAGGAGTGTCACTTTGTGATACATCATCAACAGCGGCCATAGAAAATCCACACGGTCAACAGTGTCCATTAAAGAATCGTGGGGGACAGATTCCCTGGTGGTAGTTCGGTGCGTCTAGGAGCACAAACAAAGGGTGATGTGGCCTCTGTGAGATCACGTTGTCCAGTATGTAAAAGAGGATGAGGACCTGCATGGTTAGGATGGCCAGCATATGATGTAGACAAAGGAGCAAGAAACAGATAGAAAGTACCTAACAACTCGTCCGTTGCAGCGGGGAGGCAAGGCGGTGGTGGAGAGAAGCTATGCTTGCGGGCAGGAAATAGAGATTCATCAAAGACTACATGGCGAGAGATGTAAATGGTACCGGACACTGGATCAAGACATTTATAACCAGAATGTTGGGAACTATTGTTAGGATCGAACAACACACACAATCAAAGACAAGTGCTAAAAATAAAACGAAAACACATATTTACGTGGATCACCCAAATTGGCTACTTCCACGGCGGCTAGGGTTCTTAATTTCACTATTTTTCGAATACAAAATACAATGAAAGACAAAAGTATTTATAGGCAGGAATTCTGATACAGTTAGAATTCTTTCAGGAACTAATCAAATGACGTAATTGCCTCTCCAACTAGTGGACACGCCACTAACTGATTTGGGCTCCAACATCAACAACTATAGCTAATAAAAATGCATTCTCCTGAACATAAGCTTATGCGAGTTATATGGTCGAAGAAGTGGATAACATGCACATAAAAACGAACGAAATTGAGAATAGTTTGGCTTGTGCCTCAACAAATTTTCAAATGGACTACACTGTTGAAGAGTATGTGTTGGGATGCGATTTATGATAAATATTGTTGTGGAACAAGCTTCAACCCAGTAATTATTTGGCAAACAGGCCTCAGCGGGGAGAGTGAGACCTATGCCTACAATGTGTCTGTGCTTTCTTTCTGCAAGACCATTCTGTTCAGGAGTGTCAGCCGCGAGGGCAGGAAAGGCGATGCATTATACCATGTTTGAGAAGAAAACCTTTGAATTTAGTAAAGCAGTACTTGCCCCCCTAATCAGATTGAAAGAATTTGATTCGAAATGAAAATTGGTTTTTAACCATTGCACGAAAGATAACAAATGTTTCAAACACATTATTAGGAATTAAATTTATTTTGCTTATGGCAATTTAATTCTTAGTATGGATGATTATGAATAATATGCTAAGTGCAATTTCAATTCCAAGTACTCTTATATGAATTAAGAATTAATTTTATTAGAGAATATGTTTTCAACAAATAAAATTAATGAACAAATAATTAGTAACTTTGTGTTAATAATTAAATGGTGGTAATCAAAATCATATTACCATCATTATTTCGAATTTCAAAAGACATCCGTATTGATCATGCTCGTGGGGGGTTGTCTAGGACTGGTTGTTAAGTGAGATCTTTGTGACTCCACGATATATCTGGACTCTTCACGAGGAATGATAGCACTGTCAAGGCAGCTGATCACCGAAATACTAGATCAGTTATCTGGGTGCTATCAGAATCGGTTAAGGATCCCATATGAACCAACTCAAATCCTTTAAAAAAAATCTTTACCTATGTGTTAAAAAGAAAATCGAATTTATACGTTAACAATTTATTTGTGCCAATTATTTTGGCTAGAACAAATTAAAATTAAATGAAAAATGCTCTACAATAAAAATCACTCAATTGTTACAATTAACAATTATATGTGCCAATCCATTTCGCTGTATATGTTACTGTGTTTTTTTTTCAGAACTTGTTTCATACGTGAAAGTTAAATTTTCCTAGAAATATTTTGGTTATGAAGAACATGATGATTATGAGGCTAGCGAAATTTTCGAACGTGTAACATAATCCAAAAATTTTCACAGAAAATCTAATTTTAAAAATTATGGCTAATGTCTTTCTTAAAATATACTTGCAGAAATGGTACCCCTAATATGATAAACGAGTTGTATTCCAGTGATAAGTTAATTAGATTGAACTATGACATCCGATAAGAGTGTATGTGAAAGAGTCCGAGTTAACTAGATCATAGTTGACATGTAAGACCGTGTTTACTACTAGATCAGGGGGCTGTGTAAGGGGCTGGTGAGATTAAATTTGAAGGGGGAAACTTGAAATTTTTGTGAATTCAGATTTTTGTATGTAAAACATTTACCTGTGTTGCAGGAAGTGCTCCTTGAAAAGTCTACTTCCGACAAGGGCTTGATCAGGCTTATGACTTGCATGGGAGAATCACTTCGTACAATTGCATTTAAAGTCAAAACAGCTTCTTGTGGAGGAACAGCTTGTGTAAACTCATTTGGAGATGAGCAACTAGCCGTTGATTTACTTGCTGACAAGCTTCTATTTGAGGTCAGAATTCAGAATCACTTATCAGTCTAATGTTATGGTCTTGTTTATCAGTGGTTCATAGCATATTGTCTTTGTAAGCGACGTGTTTGCTAGATCGAAAGATGCGATTAACCGGGTGTGTTTATTCGATTATAGTGTATGTGTAAAGGGTGTATGTTTACTAGATCATAGTGGACGATGTAAGAATGTGTATTTTAGATCAGGGCCTGTGCAAGGGTGCATATTTATTAGGTGGGGTTATATGTTTACAAGATCATGGATACGAGAACTTGTAAATTCTCATCTCCAACAAGACTAACAAACCTGCACCATTCATATGCATGAAACAAGAGGATTCAGTGTTGCACGAAAAATACATTGCACTGCCAAGCAACAAGCATCATTTAGCAGAGTCTTACCATTCTTACACGAAAAATACATTGCACTGCCAAGCAACAAGCATCATTTAGCAGAGTATATGAGTACAGCAGGGACCTTCATGGATAAAAGGAATAGAGAAGCTATCAACAGGAGCGCAACACAAGGATGAGGAAGGACGAGAGTAAGTGTTAGTGAGAATCAAGAGCCTATCTCTACGGTCCCACCAGATTAGAAGTTCCTATAATCTTGGGATACTAGAAG
>JAOWBN010072466.1:0-20500 GCA_028565015.1 Pinguicula moranensis
TTAACACACACTTATGTTTACGCTTCCGCACGAATTTTGCATCATGACACGTAGTATAGCTTTCGGAGATCTTACAGGTATTGCCCTTCATACTTCTACTCATCCGTGGTGCTATGTGGATCATTGATTCAGGTGCTGCACATCACATGATAAATGCATGTTCCCTGTTTGAGTCCTATATTCTTTGCCATGAATCCTGTACAGTGAAATTGGTAAATTCTTCTCGGACTTCAGTTGCAGGCGAGGGCAGTATTTACTTATGTCAAACTATAAAATTGCAAAATGTACTTTATGTTCCAGGCATCTCTTGCAGTTTATTATCAGTTAGTCAACTAATTCATCAAAATTGTGCTATTAACTTCTCTCCTGCTGGATGTTTTTTGCAAGACCTATCATCGGGAAAGACGATTGGCAGTGTTAAGGAATGTGGCGGCCTGTTTTGTCTTATTGAAGTTGTCGTAAATAAACACCACTTCCTTGTCAAACAAATCCATCAATATTATGTTATGGCACCTACGGATGGGACATCCTAACTTTAAGTATTTATCTCATGTTTTTCCTAAATTACCTCGTGGTGCATATCCTATTTGTGAAATCTGTGTACAGGCCAAATCATCCTTCATCTGATTATTCCCATCAAAACCGTTCTCTCTTGTCCACAGCGATGTCCAGGGTGGTTCCTCACGCATACCAAATCCTACTCATTCCCGGTAGTTTGTCGCTTTCATTGATGATCATACTTGAGTCTATTGGGTGTACCTCCTGAAGGATAAAACCGAAGTCGTCTCCACGTTCATCCAATTCCATCGTCTCATCCAAACACAATTCTAAACTAACATCCAGTTTCCTCGTACTGACAACGGCACCGAATATGTCAATCACCAATTCAGGGAGTATCTTCTCACAACTGGCATCACTCATTAAAGCTCCTGCGTCGACACCCCCCAATAAAATGGGGTGTCGGAGCGGAAAAACCATTACCTCTTAAATGTCACCCATGCACTCTTACTCACTACCAATATGCCGAAGTCATTTTTGGGATGCTATTCTAATCTCTGCCTATCTCATTAACCGGATGCCAAGTCGTGTTCTGGCCTTTGACACCTCATGGAACAAACTCCACCAATTCCCTTCGAGTCACTTGTTCCCTGGTCTTCTACTTCGCGTGTTTGGTTGCAAAGTATTTGTCCATGTTCTTCCTTAGCATCGCATGAAGCTTGATTCCCATGCCCGTCCATGCATATTCATTGGCTATAGCTCTACTCAAAAGGGGTACAAATGTTATGAACCTTCCACCCGACAAGTCTTGGTAAGCCTTGATGTCACATTACTTGAAAACAATCCATACTTTCCCATGCATGTCCTTCACGGGGGGGCAAAGAAGACACCTCACAGGAAGTCCAGCTTGTGGGAAATGACTTGGAACCGAACATTATAAGTGATCCTTCTACAGAAATTATCGTTTACTCACGAAGGCCGAAAACAAGACAACAAGAGGAAGCCACAACCGAGACACCATGAAGCTGATCCGGTGATTGGTCCCATCCCTGCCAGTACTAATGAGCAGTGAGTGCATCGAATAGTGAGTTACCTATTGCCCTTAGAAAGGAACGTCGATCTTACACTCTTCATCCTATTGCAAAACACATGTCTTATAGGAAACTATCATCACAGTTTTATGCCTTTACATCAAGTATTGATACAATAGTTATTCCCAAAGATATTCAAGAAGCAATGACAAGTCCAGAGTGGAGGGATGGTTGTTATGGAAGAGCTACATGCATTGAAAAAGAATGACAGATGGGAAGAAGAGGACATACCAAAAGGAAAGAAGCCGGTTGGGTGCAAGTGGATATTTACAGTGAAGTATAATGTTGATGGCACAGTAAATAGATACAAGGCTCGTTTGGTAGCCAAAGTTTTCACCTAAACCTATGATATTGACTACACAGAGACATTTACACCAGTAACAAAACTAAACACAGCCAGGGTACTTCTTTCGCTAGCAGCCAACCTAGATTGGTCATTGCATCAACTTGACATAAAGAATACATTTTTAAATGGCACTTGATGGAGAGGTTTACATGACAATGCCACCTGGATTCTCGAGGCCTGGAAAAGAAAATCAGGTATCTAAAAACTAAAATGATCATGGTATGGTCTGAAACAGTCGCCAGGAGCTTGGCTTGACAAGCTGTCAAAGGTCATCCGGAAAGAAGGATAACAACAAGGTCAGTCTGATTCATACTTTATTTATTCATTACTCAAAGGAACATCTAAGAACTATTTTGATTGTGTATGTTGATGATATTATTCTCACCAGGGAAAATGATGAAGAGATTCGACGACTAAAAGATGCACTTGCCAATGAATTTGAAGTCAAGGATTTGGGGGCATCTGAGATACTTCCTAGGAATGGAAGTTGCAAGGTCAAAAAAGAGGAATTTCAATCTCTCAGCGAAAGTATGTTCTTGATCTTCTGAGTGACACCGGAATGCTAGGATGCAAACCCTGCGCTACTCCAATGAGCTCAGGGAAGGAAAAGACTGATGATTATACTCCAGTAGACAGAGACAGGTACCAAAGGATGGTTGAGAAGCTTCTATATCTTTCATGTACAAGACCTGACATAGCTATTGCAGTGAGTGTAGCAAGTCAACACATGCATTCACCAACAACAGCAGACTTGAAGGTCGTCTATAGAATTCTGAGATACCTTAAAGGTTCACCTGGCAGGGGCTTATTTTTCAAGAAAAATGAGGACAAGAAAATAGAAGTTTTCACTGATGCAGATTGGGTAGGATCAAAAGAGGACAAGAGATCTACTACAGGTTACTGTGCCTTTGTGTGGGAAAATAAGAGCAGGCAGGGACCGAGTTCTGAGTCATTGCTCAGGAGATATGTGAAGGTGTCTGGATTAAAAGGCTGATGGAGGAGTTGAAGATTCCGGGCTAAACACCCATAAATCTCTATTCAGACAACAAAGCAGTTATTAGTACTCACACAATCCAGTCCAGCATGATAGAACAGAACACATTGAAATGGATCATCATTTCATAAAGGAGAAGATTGAGGGACGAGAAATTTGCATAAACTTTATTCCTTCAGCAGAGCAAACCGCAAATATCTTCACCAAAGGTTTATGTCAACCATCATTTGAAAGACTTATATCCAAGTTGGATCTCATAAACATACATGAACCAACTTGAGGGGGTGTTAAAGTAATATTAGTAAAACTAGTTAAAAGCGTGTAGTTGGAATTAGAAATGTGAAGTCGTGTTAGTTAGTATTTAAGAGAGTAGGTATAAATAGAGTATTTTGTAATGTCTGAAAACTGATTATGAAAATAAGATTTTATTTTCCTCTCCACAATAACTTTTCTTCCATAAAAAGCATTAAGGCATTACACTGTAGAGGCAGTGCTTTTTTTTTTTGTTAACTGGGGTATCCGAACCGGATCCGCATCTCGGAACCATAGAGTGTTACCAGAGTGTTACCAGAATGGGCCTAAGCCCGACTAATCCCCAGGAGGGCCCGGCTCGGCCTTACCATGCCCCCCCTTAGTAACTCGGGCCGAAGTCCGAGTAGGCCTAGCCCTAAAACATCCTCCAGTGAGGTTTGATCTCTGTACCTCTTGGTAAACCAGGAAGCAGAGCCACCGCTAGGACAACATGTCACGGATGTAGAGGCAGTGCTATACTCTATAGGCACATTAAGAATCCAAAACAACAAGATAAAGAACATTTAGTGACAATGATTTTATATCTTAACAAGATATAAAAAGACGAATGGCGTAATACATCATTATCGGAAAAAAACATTCCCCACTCCTAACTTCCTGGCCTTTATGTTCTAGAACTTTTAATACTAGCACATTTTACCTCAAAAACAGGTTCAGGGTAATCATAGATAAATAAAATTGCATATCGTAAAGAGTTGCTTGAGTCAAGATTTGTGAGTAGCATCAATTTAGTTCATACAAAGTGCTATAAATGCTAAAAATCTAACCTTAAGTTTAATTGACCTATCAATTCATTTGGGAATACTGTTTTCTAGAAAGTATTGTAAAATAATTTGGTCCAACAGTTCAACAATGCCAACCCCCTTTCCCGAGAAAACTGTGACAGAAAAGATGAAATCACAACTGAGATTTAGAGTGACATTAAAATATTGTTACCAGCAGCAATTACTTACTACATGAGATTCAGAACCAGATTTGAGCGAAGGAAAAATCAGATGTAATAGTTCTTTTGTCACTGCTGAACGCCCACCTTCTCGTCTATCAAGGGGACACGAGCAAGCAAACATTGCATACATGATCCATTGATCCAATTTATTGTCAGCATCCTGTGATAGATGAGCTTTTCCACCCAACTCGGCTGGTGTAATATGAGCAAGACGCTGGATAACCTCTAACCTGCATTAAATGTGAAACTTAAGCCTCTGGCTTAAATTTATGAAGTATGTTTTAACGTGAAAATGACTGCAAAGATTGGAATACTCGCTATTTTATTAGCATAACAAGGCTGGTTTGACAATCTGTAAATCAGTGACTCTGATTGAATGTGTTGGTTAATCTAACATGCTTCCTAAGAGTTGTTCACACGCGATTCATGCAATAGTTTAGGAAGCATTTGCATTTTTCAGATAATTCATTTGAGCATGTGGCTTCTTAAAAGTATCATTATGAAACACCTGAGGTATTTCCTTAGGAAAGAATTGCACTCTCTATATAGTTCTTATTCACTTACTTAGCTTCCTGGACAGAGCTAGGACACAGATCAGCAGCATATTTGACAATCTCACTTAGACATCGAGCCCATCTATTCTTATCAGGACTCTCAAATAGTATAGACTGGAGGGTAACATCAGGAGGGACTGCATCAGACTCCCGTTTCAGATCAAAAGGACGACCAAAATCCCAATAACAGCTTTGCACAATGTCATCCTGCGAAACCCATGAATTAAATCTTGACATCAATATTTAAAGAAGATCAATAAGATGGACCGAAATCTAAGAATACACCAAGATAGAATGAGAATATGTTACCTACCCCATTCTCTTCTAGCACATCAATTATAAATATTGGTTCAGCTTCGATTCTCAAGTAACGATCTGGATATCCTTGTGAGGGAAGTTCTCGTATATCATGCCATAAAGCTCGTACACAGCGCAGCAATTCCAGCGCAGTGTGTCTAATCTGACTATCAACTGAACTCAGGAACATAAAACCAACTGCATCTATTTCAGAAGCATGAAACTCAATTGCCTCTTGAGGCTGATTAAACGATGGTCTCTTCAAACCATCATTTCTCTGGAAACGCTTTGAATCAACAACATTATATTCCACCTTATCATCAGATAGACATGTTCGGCAGAAGCGCATGAGTTCTAGAAGGCGACCCAGTGAAGTTTGAATAAGAAGAGGGAACTCATCAGGAAGGTTTAGGATAAAATTTGCCATCCCTTTCATAACTGCAAAACGGCGATGGGGAAGGTATCTCACTATCCGAATCAGGACCTGCACAGCCTCCTCACGGACACCAGGATCAATACTAATCCCATGTTGAGGAATTATTTCTGTGATCTTATCACTACGGCCAACTTCTTCAATGAGATAGGGTATGCACTTTAGCACGGAGCGAAAAAGATACCCTTGTGACTTCTCTTTTGTAACAGTATCTGGAGAAGTATTACTCAGTTGTACGTCAATTATCCAGAATATTTAAGAAACATAGTGGAGGCAGCAAAAAAATTATAGTCGATAACATCCAAAGTTTCATAGAAATCTAGAGTGGTGCATAAAGTTCGATCTATCTCTACAGACGTACCTGGCCAAATATATGCTCAGCAAGCATAGAATTCTCAAGTGTATGCTAAGATTCAGTTTGTGGCTGTAATACTTTTTAGTAGAAATCAACAACCAAAAATTGCAGCAGCTCAAGTACAACATTATTTAAGTTAATAATTATGCACAAAAAAAATCAGCATTAATAATCAGAAATCAAACAGAAGTAAATCAATCTTCTCCCTGAGTTCTCTCCATATTCAGAACTTTATTTCTTCTTAAATTCACCTCCTTGCTTTCCTAAACCCTTTGAAAATTTGAAAATTTACTGACCGTCATATTCAATCTCAAATTAATTAAGATTGACAGCATCATTTTTGACATTATTGACAATTCTTTTAGCTTTGTGCTAATAATGGACTAGAGCAAAATGGCTCTATTAAATTCCAGTGTTTCTATTTAGTGAATTTGCTGGAACTCAATACATCAAATGACACAATGGTTATTGGGTCGCAACAAAAATGGCCTCTTTTTATAATTGCAAGGGTAAGGTTGCGTACATCTGGCTCCCCAGACCCCAATTTAGTTGGGAATATACTGGGTATGTTGTGGATTGTGGATCCAAGGAGTTTACCTGATAAAAAAATGCATAACACTTGGTACGTTTAAGATAGTTAAGAACCTACTTTACAGCTTCCTAATGAGCATATCCTGGGTTTGACTAAAATTGACTAAGTAAATTCAATGCACAAACAAGAACAAGTCTAGTACAAGTCATAACATACATCAAATTACCTGCAGCAGAAGCATAAAGATGTTTTTCAGGATCAAGACAATGTTAATAAGACTTTGGGCATTATCCCTTGCTCAATTTGATAGAAGAATTATTCGGAATCTTTTCTTCTATGGATAACCGTTTATTTCTGGATTACTCCATACTTTCTTGAACAACTCATTAAATTCTGTCATCTTTGACCAACAGTCCATAACTTTTAATGGTTAGTGCCCCCAGTTTTGGATTTGGGAGCTTAGCTAGACTGTACAGTGGTCCGAGTCGTCTCTGTCTAGTCTTGTTTGTACCCAAGACATTCCATTACCCAACCACTTATCATTCATTAAAAATCTGTCAAGTTTGCTCATTGCCTTGAGGGAATTTAGATACCATGTGAAGTGCCTTCTGATCATCCCCAGGTCTTACAGTCTCATATCATTTACAAACTGTGTGAAGGCGCAAATTTCAGTTTCACTTGTATTATTTGACGTGCCTTTTCTTTCCTTTTTATCCAACACTGCATTGAAATCTCCCATACACCATTTGTCTTCATCTTTTCTTTGCTTAAGTTGGCGCAGCTAGTTCCATTGCAGTTGTTTATCCACCAGAGCCGTTGGCCCATAAATATTGATAATGTGAGGCGTCTGTTCTTCTCCAACCCACTTTCCAGATACTCTTGGAACACCTTCAGCATCCACAATGTTTATTCTAATGAAATTGTTTTTGTTCCAGATGCACAATAACCCACCTGATAGTCCATTTGAGCCCTTGTAGATCCAATCGAAATTAGTATCATACCATAGAGAGTCACATAACTTCTTGCTAATAGTAGCCTTCTTAGTCTCTTTGATGCTCAAAAAACCAATGTTGTGTTGGATCACTAATTTTCTAACTGTTCTTCTCCTTCCCTTGTTTCCTAGTCCCCTGACGTTATAACTTAAGGAGCTTCATTGTTTACTTTTTTGGTTTCTCATCCCTTCAATCCAACGTGTTTTCTATCAGCTTCAACTTTGTCCCTTTGTGCAATTTCAATCAGGTCACTGGTTGTTTGATCTGGGCTTTGATGGTACTGGATTGCCAAAGCTATCTCAAACTGCATTGTGGGTTGTGCATCCATTGGTACATGTCTTAAGTTTGCTGCTTCTATCCCACTGTCAGTCATTGAAGTGGTGAATTTGGGGTTTATGTTCTGGGAACATTTGGTTTTTTTGGTGCTTTTTTCGGGGGCTGGCTTATAGGATATCCCTCCAGTCTTCCAATATCTGTTGGTTCCTGCTTTTCTGGGCTATTTTATTTCTTATTTGACTCTCTGCTTTACTCATCCTTCCCATTTGCTATGAAGGAGTGTATATATTTTTAATCGTATTCGTCTTTTTTGATCTCTGGTGCTTAGAGTTTCTCTTGATATCCTGATTTCTCTCATTTTCCTAAAACCTGGGTGGATCCATAGATCCGGTGTGCTCTCTCTTGTTGCAGTTTTGTACCAAATCAAAGATTGTTGTAGCTAGTTTCTCTTTTATTTCATATTCCTCTCTAGTGTTTTCTGCCTTCAAGTTCCTATTTTTTGTGATCACTGGTTGCACTGCTGATTATCTTGTAGTGTCTCCTTCCTTTCTATTTTCTCACCTTCTACTTTGTTTTGATCTCCCTACAATATCCATTCTACAGTCATTGTCAGGTACTCTGAATTATTTTCCAATGCCTTCAGCTGAGATTCCAATGAGTTGTCTCTATTGCCTTGCTGCTGGCTCTCTGTCTCATCTGACTCTTTAGTTCTTTGTGCTGTATTTTGTGCTTGGGTTTCTGGTACCATAGATAGTACCTATTCTTGTAGTTACATTTCCTGTTTTTCCACTGCACTGTCAGGCTCACATTCTTTGTCACTTAGAGGTCTGCCCTTACAAAAGTCTCCATCTGGTATTATTTGTTTCCAAAACTTACCATCTCTATGTTGGATCTCAAGTTGGTGAGGATTGTCCTGATTTGGTGAGTTTCCTTGGGAGTTCCCTTCTGAGTATTGATAAACCTGATTGACCGATGTTGTTTTCTGTACTCTGTTATCTTCGTCAGACCATCCATTCTCTGTATCAATCTCTTCTGAACTGCATTCATCACTTGAGGAGTCATCTGATGATCATTCCAATTTTCCAACTCAAACTTCTTTTCACCAACCTCAACTATTCTTACTTTATGCACTTGTCCGCCGATTTTCAACATTAGAAGTTGGTTTACTTCAATATCCAGAGTCACTTGGATGACAATCTGTGCTACTTCCAAGCATAGTTTTTTTTATTTATAACCTCATCCACAGGGATTAATCTCCCTAGTTTCTTTCCAATAGCCTTAAATATGTCATCATGTCTGGCTTCCATAAACACGTATCCAACATAATATTTCATTCACTATAGGCTAATCTATCCACTAAGTTAAATCTGTTAGCCAGTTTTTTAGCCAATCTAAATCATTCTTTTGCAGGTTTTTCAAATCCTTACTTTCTTCTTCCCAAATCAATATATTTCCAGCTCCCATTGGGCTGACTGTTAAGTTAAAATAACCCCCTAATTTCAACGCTATCTGGAATTCTCTCCACCCCTCTTTGTTTTTCAGATTGCCTACCTTGCTATGGTTTAGCCATAAGGAGTCATTCCTAACAGTATTGAGGCTAGTGACTATTTGTTTCTACTAGAGCATAATCTCTTGTCATCCATTCTGTTTCTTCTAGCTAGCATATCTCTATAGGATATTTGTCCTTGCAGATGGTCATTTATAATTAGCTTAGGGCCAGAATCACTAACTCAATGGGGTTCTTCTTGCATAGCGTGACCGGTTGGCCTTGATAATGTAAGTTCCCACCCATATGCCATTTAGTTTCAATTCCGTCACTTCAACAAAGTCTACGATCTCATATATTACGAATCCAAAAGGCAAACCGTTTTATGCTAACTTTTGAGGTATAAAGAAATCAATCAGTTTGCCTTGTGTTTCAAAGATACTTCTCATCTCATTACGCTTGACGTTCGGTGAAAAATTGCTAAAGTAGAATGATGTGTGCTTCAATTGGATAAAATTTGCCCCCCTCTCAACAGCCTGTGGACCTAACCGGTAGTGCACATTACTCAGTGTGTTGCTCACTCCCGCATCCTTCAATTTTGCATTTCCCTAACCATAGTGGTGCGGCTGGGGGTAGGTTTTTTTCTAATTTGGTTGTCTAGGTTAGTTATGTTTTTTCACCTCCTAATCTCCTCCCAGAGATGTTGTGACTACTGGGGAACAATGATCCAGGTATTCAACATTTGGGTTTTGGTGGTAGGGTTTGGTAGCACACCCTGAGACGGTGACAAACCTCCTTGGACGCAATGCGCAAATCCAAGGAGTGTTGGGTTTGATAACTTTTAGGATTACAAAGATGCGGTGGTCGGAAAGCACATGGTTTGTTGGGTTAGGGTTATCCACTGACGAATTGGTTAGGAGCGATGGGGTTCTGGGTTTTGTCTGTCGGAGCTCATGTTCTGTGCTTCATATGGCATGCACAATGTCGATATAATACAAAACTATTATTATACAAACTCAACGGAGTTTAGAGAAAATCCATAGCCTTAGCATTCATAGTTTCATTATCAAGAGTGATACAAATGATGCGATCACGTCTTAAAAATTATCAAGAACACCTAGAATGCTATCAACAATAACTTGAGCAGTAGGTCTATCAACTAATCTAAACCTAGCACCCTTTTTTTTGGAACAATCAATAGAATCCACCTAATGTACAACTAACAACAGTACTAAGAAACCAAAATATCTTAAGTCATTATCTCTTATATTTGTTTCTCAATTTTAAAGACTTTTGCTTTGCGTGGATTCTGCAAATCTAGTGCACTTGCGTGCTCACATGTCAACACATGTGTTCCGGCATAATCATGCCAAAAGTCCGATATGGACGCTCTTTCCGAGTTTCTCATGCCACGACATTGTCGCACTCTAAGTTCAACTTAGCACTTTAACCAAGTCACCCAAGCTTGTTGGTTCTGTTGTTATCATTCATAGGATGACACATAGCAAACTAGCTAATCACGCTTCAGCTAGTGATGGTACTCAAGGTTGTAGCTCATCAAGTCATCACACTCAGGACAACAAATAGGTTCGATGTTATATCTATAGTGTGAGCTTATATCCATCATAAATGCCAATTAGCTAATGACTAGAAAGCCTAGGTGCGACTCTATAATTTTATAGGGAAGGCCAGGGGCAGGTCATCATACCTACATCCTTCCAAGAGTCCAAACAATTAAAACCCATAGAGTTCAAATGCATGTATTTAAAACAATATGGGCCATGTAGCAAACAGATAATGCTAAGGAAAATGTAAAGCGGAAAAGCAAAACATTAGACTGCTGAGTCACTAACAGATTTAGAGCATGCAAAAAAGAAACAAACTGAAACCTGGGGTTTGTCGCCAACGATGTGGGCATCTCATGTAATGGAGGGAATGGTGGTTGATTGATTTTTTAGGTATAATGAATTTATGCACAAAACCAAGTTAAATTACCTAAAAACACTCGCTTAACCGCAAGTATACGGATGTAGTTGTGTAAGTGCAAATAGGGTCGAATCCCACAGGGAGTGTTGGAGTTAAAAGTTGTTTCAATTGTGATTATCTAAACTAATATGCAAACAATTCACACAAATAAATATAAAAGGATTAAACTTGTTTTTGGATTTCTAATTTGGATTTTTAATATAAGAAGAAATTACAAACTAAAAATCACGAAATAACTTAACTATCAATGAAATTCAAAACACTGGAGATCACGAGAAAATAAGCAGGGATGAAAGGATACTCCTAAGTTTGACTAGGGTGACTTCAATTTTCTCAATTAATGCAAGTTTACATGTCAAGGTTAAATTGATTAGGGATGATGCTTTTACGCTCTAGTTTCCTATGTCTAGTATTCCTAGAATTATTGGCTAACTCCCTCTGTCGAGTTATACCTAGCCAAGTTTCAACTAACCCAACTGCATCTTCCTACGCTTAATTTTAAAGTAAACAGGAGACTTATTCAAGTGCGTGTTTACATTAATAATCAACCTGGGGAGGGGCCATTGATGCCTCCCTATATATATATATATATATATATATTACTTTGTTTATTTCTTGAATATATTCGATCTTAATCGCTTTTTTTATTTTTAAGAAAAAGTAAACAATTTTCACTACCTGACATTGACTTTATTCCAATAAAATCATAGAATATGTTAGCCTCCACTCTGCATAAAAAGCTTAAAATAGGTTCATGATTTAGGTTATGTTTAGCGTTAACTTATCAGGTTATTTTGCTTTATTTGTTTAGAATAAATCAGTTCGACCAAATAAGGTTATTTTGTAAACATCATCTTTCACCTTATAAGGTGACTGGAAAAAAAACCCTTAGATTTTTCTATTAAAAAATAACTCACATTATAAATCTTTAGTCATCTTAACAATTTTTAATCACTTTATTAGTCTAATTCGCTAAACAAAGCCTTAGATTTTAATTGACCTCAATAATAAGATGAGTAAAAATTGAGAAGGTGACTGAAGCGACTGAAATCTGATAAGTTGACTAATAAGTTAATTGAATAGAAAGGTGATGAAGTAATTAATTTAAATAAATGTATTTGACAAAATTACCTGATAAGGTAGCTGAGTTTTTTCAAATGCATTTCTCTTTATTTGATAAAACTAATTATAGAGACGAAGTTAAGATTTTTGGTGTGGGAAGTGTGTGGGTTAAAAAGATTTGCATATCAAATTCAATATATATATATTAAATTTTGAGGGAAGGGTGTAGAGCGAGACTGTGATTTGAAAATTGTACATAGATCAAATTAGGCCAGTATCTTTAATTAGATATCCAATTAATTTCTTAATTAATATGAGTCTTTCCAACATTAGCTATCCCAATCCTCAATAGCCTCATAGATGAACATAATGAGATACTAATTCAAGAATCCACATAACATGAAACAAAATTGGTGTTATGGATTTGTAAGGGATCAAAGAGTCTTGGTCGGACTAAAATTTCAACTTTATCCAACACTTTTGAGATATACTGAAGGGTGTTTATGTGGTTTTCTGCAAGAGTTCTATCATACAAGCAAGATACCCATGGGTATGAACTCATCCTTCATAACACTCTTTGCAAAAGTGTATAATCCATCCACGGCAGAGGATTTCAGACCGAGTTCTTTGATCAACAACTCATATAAATTAGAAATTCCCTAGTGGAGAGAGATGCTCTCGCCTCACACCTCTTTTCCAGAGGTCAGAGGGGAGCTGATATTTCCGCATCCCAGAGACCTTTGTTGTCCTCTTCTCTAAAATGCCTGCCCATGGTCGAAAATGGCCAGATCTAGCCATTTTTTGGTGCATCCTGACCGCTCACAACCTTACCCACCATATCCTATCCTCCAGTCCTGCTTACAAACCTTTGTTGTGGCCCTCCACCGGCTTCTCCCCACCGAATGCAGAGAGAGGTGAGAGTCTCTCTCTAGTTTCGACTATCCGAAGGGGCAAAGAACTGTAGAGAATCGGTGCCCCTCCGCTATCACCTATCATCTGCAACTGTGCCGCCTTCTAGAAGCTTTTCTGAGGTCGGAAATGGACGAATCTAGCCGTTACCGGTGATTCCCAACCACCTCCTCCCCTGCTAGATCTTGTTGACCAGAACTCTGCCTTCCCAGTTGTCGGAGTCTCCCAGGAGGTAAGTCCCAACATAAACAGTCTCATCTGCGTTGTTCTTGACCGCCTTTATTCTCGAACGTAGGTCCCAGCCATGAAGGCCGCCACCACTGGACTTCGTGTCTATCCCTGGCTGTAAGGCGCTCCACAAGCGCCACGACTACTGATTACTCATCGCCTGGTTATCAGTTTCCACAAGAGAAGTGATAGCATTTTTCCACCATCCACACATAGCCCCACTGCCCCCGCGTGCATGGGGGACCTCACTGCGTCTTTATCTCGAGAAGAGATAGTGATAGTGATAGGTGATGATAAATCACCTTTCACCTCTGGCGCAACAGTGTTGTGTTGCTCAAGAAGGTCCCTTTTCAAGGCATATTGGGACAAGAGCCTTTTGGCTCAAAAATTTAAAACTCAGTTTGAGCTCGATTGGTCCTGATCCAAAATTGTCAAGATCCAAACCTTGTTGTTAATTAGCGTTCAACTTTCTGGGCCTTTAACCCGGATCTATTTTGATTATGTTATTTGGCTAATTTGGCAATTTTAATTAAAGCATTTTCCATACCAAATAAAACAACTCATATAAAGTATTATCAAAGCTACTGCCCAACAGAATTAAACAAGTCCTCTCATCCCTAAAATTAAAAAACTAGAATTTCTGAAAGGCAAAAATATCAACGATGGGGAGATTTGTGTTAATGAGATCATTGGTTACGCAAAATAAAACAGCATGAGACGTATAATGTTTAAGGTTGATTTCAGATTTTTTTTTTTGACTTGATAGATTGGGGTTTCTTGATCAATATTAAAGAAAAATTGGCCTTCAACAAGAAATGGAGGTCATGGATTCCCGAGTGTATATCAACTCCCATGGTATTCATTCGGGTAAATGTATCATCATTAATGAATGTAAACCACAAAAATGGCTGAGACAAGGAGATCTCTTGTCCCTCTTCTTTTTCTTAATTGTTGCTAAAGCTCTAAAACTATTACTATCTCAGGGTTATGATAAAGGATTGTTCAAGGGCACAACTTGAACATATTCAATGTAACAAAGTTTTCTCTACATGAACAATAAACCCCTGCATGAACAGTAACTTCTTCCCCGATGAATCAGCCGATGCACTGCTCCATGCTTGTCTTCACCTTGATGCCTCTACAATAATTGTATCACGCACCGCATAGAACTTCCGATCCCAGGGGATGCCTCATGCGCCCGGGGAGATATACACTTCCCACATTCATGCATCCTCCTTTGCACCGTACTTCATGTTTCTCCAGCCCTTGTGCCTATGTCATCGGAATGAATCATCAGTGGCTCACCCCCCATCACCAGGCGAAGCGGTTGAGGAGGGCAGCTATAAGGTTGGTAAGGCTATTTTTCTACCTAGTCAAACAAAAACATCCATACTTCATCCAGGTGTCTCCTCTGCCACAGCTGTAGGATATTAGAACCCACAATCGGTCCATGACCATTTAGGTCCAAGGGACAATGTACTTCTTCACAAACTTTCCCTCAAACTGCACCACAGAAAGACTTGATAGTTGTTTGAATAAATAGGTAAAATTTTGTGACTTTAAGATTACAAGAAGCTTGTTACGAATGGCCTGCATTTTGGCTTTGTTGAATTTGAGGATAGGTCTAATATGGATACCATGCCGTTCAAGTTGAATAACATTTGGTTGGTATCCTATAGACATCAAGCCAACCTCTCCAAATTTCCCAAGATTGTATCTAGTAAGTCCTCTACTGTATTAAGAGACTAGTACCCCCTTCAGGTGAATATGAACACTAAATTAGAGACTATCGAGACATTTGCAAGGGGAAAATCTTTGGGGGTGAGGCCCCAACTAGTACTAAGATAGTACTTTCCATAATCTTGCAGAAATATCAGCCAACGGTGCAGAAGGGTTTTGATCCAACCTTGAGGTTTAAAATAGATAAGGAAACTCCATCCTAGCTCAAAATCAGTTGTGTTGGTACCTTAAAAATACAGGTTGGATGGAGAAACCTACAAATAGTGCTAAAAGCTGCAGGATATCTTAACCTTATAGTTAGTCTAATGGGGGCTAGTAAGGTACTTGTGTGGGAAGAGGATGAGCATGATCTTAAGCCCCTATTGAATGATGCTGAATGGTTGGCAAACTGGCTAACTGGAGTGTGCACCAGGCCTGAAATTGATGCGAGATCATTGTACAAAAAACGTTTATGTTGGATCAAGATTTATGGTCTACCTGTACAAGTATGGAAGCAATCGATTCTCAAGAAAATTGGAGCTAAACTGTGGACTGTGGTTAGAATTGATGAACTAACCTTACAACACTGTTATCTTGAAGTTGGTCAGCTGCTTATTTAGATTGACATTGGCTCGCAGGTACTCCCTTTTCTAACTATAGAAATAGATGATACACCACACATGTTGAACATTGTAGGAATTAATGAAGGTAATTTCAATGCTACATTGTGGCAAGAAAATGATGTGAGTGTAGCTGATGATTGATTTAACCAGAGTTCTAAACATTGTTCCTTAGAAGATCGGTCTGATACGGTGGAAAGTGAACAAATGCAGTATCATAAATGTCCTGAGTCTGTATGTACTTACTCCGAGCCTTAAATGTGATATTGAAATAGCTTTGTGCAATAAATTTGTCAGTAAGGTGGACAAGGAAGTTATGATTCAGAATAATGTTAGCTTTCATTCAAGAGTGCTTGGGAGTGATTGGGTACCTAGTAAACTTGACTGGTGGCCAACCTCAATCACTCACCCTGATGAGGAAATGGACGTAGATACTGTAGGGGATGCGATACCTAAAACTCCATACCTCATTATTGCTCCGAGGGAAGAAGACATGATTGAGGAAGTGGGTGGTATAGCGCCAGGAACTGAAGTTACACCAATAAGTAAAGGGCATACCATTGTTCCCATGGTCAAGGAGATCCGTGAGGAGTTAGGTGGAATAGCTGCAAGCATCAAATATCACACACATGGAACATCTACTTCAACTCCTACATCACAACAGACAATTACAGATAGTACTGTTAAGGTACAACCATTGAATCATATGGTCATAGATGTGTTGGATCTGGAACATACAAACAACTAAAAAAGGGAAGAAACATCCCCAATGTTGGTTTCTTTAGACACTAAATCTCATATACAAGTAATATCTACTTACACTCGTGCATCACAACAGCAGAAGACTTTCCACCACTTGGCTCTACCACTCATCAATCAGCAGAACCAAATAGTAGACCGTCACCTAGGAAAAGGGCATTCAAAAATAAAGGAGGTGGTCCCAAAACTAGGAGTTAAATAAGAAAATAGGTGAACGTGGCCAGAGAAAGATACCTAGCAACATTAGAGGATTGGATTGGACAGATGGTAGATCAACAACCCCTATGGCCAACTAAAGATCGGGAAATTTCTACTGCACCACCTAAGGTAAAAAAAAACTTGGATCATGATAGTTTTGAGGCTGATTTTATCATGGCATTTGGTCATGGCCTGGGTATAATGTGTGTCCCAAAACTAGTAGAATCATGTGAGCTATTGATATAAATAGCAATAACCGCAAGGCCATGGAGATGGTGAAAATCAGGAGTCGTAGGAGTGAAGGGGAAGTGCTTCCTATGTGAATATACTTACATATAATGTGAGAGGCCTTGGTGGGCAAGGAAGGAGAAAAATGGTATAGGAGTTAATAATGACACAGAAGGTTGATTCCATAAACTTACAGGAAACTAAGATTGAAAATATAGAAAATAGACTATGTGATTACCTTTGTGATGAGAACCATGCCACAATACCTTCAGCTCAGTAAACCAGCCGAGAGGTAACCCTTAGAAACTACCTGAAGGACCTATCACTCGAGCTAGACTAAGGAAGCTCAAGGACGGCCTATCCTTGTTATTACAAACTATGTGGGCTGTGACATCTATTTATCTACCTCAAGGAGACAATCAACATGGACAGGTCCAATTCATTTCTTTGATTGGATCACGTGAGGAGGCCCACTTCGGCGAAGGCCCACTTGAGGAATTACCCATGGCCCGTGTCTTGCATGTCCATGTAAGTCGAGTAGAAGGACAAGAAGTCCACTTATCTCATAACAATCCACAAAGACACGGTTGACACAATGTCATTGGAAGATAGAGTCAAAACCGTATGAAGTTGGAAGGAAATGGAGAAGCTTCGAGCATCAATGATGGAGAATGGTAGGGTGGTCAAGGAGGAGTGTCACATACGTGGACCAAGGATGATAGACATGTTTCATTGGTTGGCCAAGAACATTGGACCACGACTCCATCATCAATTCAGTCAAGACTTGAATTAAACACTAAGGGGTCGAATGAAAGTCTATAAAAGTGCTTGATAGAAGTTTAAGGGCCTTAACTCTTGTTTGATGTATATGTGAGACATTTGGATTATTTCCTTTAGTCTTTTCACAACTTTCTTTCAACTTATCTAAGGCTTGTTTCGGGTTTGAGGCATTCAAATTTTGAAACACACGGAGACTTAGTTCTCAGCTTAATTATAGGTTAAGGGTTAAAGACTCAACAACATTTATCATAGATCCAAACTCAAAATCATCACT
Organism: Pinguicula moranensis; assembly: GCA_028565015.1. Lineage (NCBI taxonomy): Eukaryota > Viridiplantae > Streptophyta > Magnoliopsida > Lamiales > Lentibulariaceae > Pinguicula > Pinguicula moranensis. Next base: position 17,876 of record JAOWBN010072466.1, read on the forward strand.
TGAATTGTGGGTTTAATCACAAGTTAATTAAGTTCACATCACTCCGGTATGACAACAATTATGTTTGAAGGTTCTGTAGTTCAATCAGAGGGACTATTGTGCACATGGAATAGTAAAAAGTTCAGCAGGGGCTGGATTTTAAGATGCAACTGGATGTTGGAACAGTGACAATCAAAAACTAACATGCTCAATATCTATGGACCAAGTGATCTATAATCTAAGAAAAACCAGTGGAAGGAGATACTAGATTTACACTCAGGTAGGGAGGAAGAGAAATGGTGTCTCATGGGAGAATCTGGATGTTAGAGAAAGGAAAGGTACAATGTAAAACACTAGTGATACTGAAATTAAGGCTTTCATGGAATTTATCATTGATATGAAACTCGAGGATCTGAGGCTGGAAAGAAAACGTTTCATATGGTGCCTCAAATCTATGAAAGCAATTAGCCGGTTTGACAAAATTTTGTTTAATGAAATTTGGTTGGGAAATGACATAACATGGACTCAAACAGGACTGATAGGGATGACTCTGATTATTGTCATGTAAACCTCTGCTCAAAAATCCAAGACTTGCGTCCTAAACCCCTGAGAGTTCTAGATTGTTGGTTGGGGGCAAAGTCTACAATCAATTATAGAGAAAATCTAGAGCACCCGTGGTCCTATGGGATATGCTAGTAACAGAATCAAAATGAAGATAAAAACTATCAGAATAGCCATCAAGGAATGGAATCAGTCAGCACCAAGGAATCTATATTCGGAATGCAAAAATATTCTTAAAAGCATAAAAGAACAATAAATGATAGTTGAAAAACTGATTCAAAGCCTCAGGGACAAACTAATTTGAATGTTGTAGGCCCGAGGCGAATTTAGATTCCTGCATAGTTCAAAATAATTGGACCTTCTGGTGTGAATTTCAACAAACTGCAATTTCATGGTTTCATCCAATTAGAGGCACAAACGTGGTCTGATCGTTCTGAATGTGAGATATGAATTTCAAAACTAACTGCTTTTGTTCATTCACAATTTGATATTCGCAGCATTGCATAGCCCCTATTTTATTGATGGTTGGAGGTCTTAACATATTCTGATCGAACTGAAATTTTACCTGGTTACAAAGGATTGATCAAGACATATTCTGACCGAAAGCGATTAAAATATAACGGTCCGATGATGAGTTATGGGTTTCAAAACATACTTTTCTCAAACTGAAATTTTGTACGCGATTTATGGAAACTAGATTGAGCATTTGGAATGTTGCACGTGTGGGAGGTCACGGCCCCTACTAGAAGATGCCAAGATGGATCTTCATTTTACTTGTGTATTTTAATGTAATTATGCAATTTTCTATTTTTTTTAGGAATTAAGTTAGGATGGGCTTTTTACTTCGGTAAGATCCAATTTTAATAGAATTTAAATTAGGTAGGGCTCAAATAAAGTCTAAGGATTAGAGTCCTAGACACATTAAAATTGTAGCCTGTTTAAAAGCAAATTTCACCCATTTTAAATAGAGAATTTTTACGTTAGTTTTATTATGAGCTTTAAGAGAGATCTCTTTGTGAGTGATCAATAAAGGATTCACCGCTCCTAAAATGTTAGGAGAACATCTCCCTACGGCCACTCGTAAGAAGTTATGGAAGTCTTTGCAAAGCATGAGTTTAATTAGAAAGAAATTTCTAATTAGTACTCAATGATCATGATTTCCGTTACAAGAAATCTTATGTATATTAATGAGGATTACAAATAACCTCAATATACAAGATTAGGGATATGAACAAGGTGAAGGGATATTAATTACACGAGAGCTAGTTCTTGAATGGATAGTCTCTTTCCATGACTATTTTCAATATTTGGGGCCCATGATATTTTGCTAAAGGTCACAAATGGTCTATGGATTTAAATTAGGGATTAATGAGTTACAAGTGTGTAATTCATTAACCATAATTTGATTATATTAATTCAAGATCCATTGCCAAATTATTGGAAACCTATAGGGTTACACACATTAACATCAAATTCTTTAGGGATCATTTTATAATTAAGGTAAAGTATAGGGATCAAAATAAAGTTTATGAAACTTCGAGGACTTTTTTGTAATTATAGGGGCCCAAATGTAATAAACATAAGTTTGTGGGATGTATATTATATACATAAAACTCCATTAGTTAAATGAACACTCCCCATTAGTAGTGACACTAAATCCTGGTCATCGATCTGATTAGAAATCAAATACCAGGATTTGTTAGAGATCTCAGCAAACATTCGCTTGAAAAGAATGATTCGGTTTCAAGGGATCCATTTCTAAGTAGTTCGCCAAAGGCAAATCTTCAACTCGTCTGCTGAATTCTGGGATTTTTTTCAACAAAACTGCCAGTGGAGGGATTGGCTGGAGGAAATCGGTCAAGAATCTGGCAGCCGATTTTTGAGTGTTCACATAGGAGCTTTCGTGATAGGTTTCTTGATTCCATGCATAGGTGTATGATTATCATCTATCACGAATCACCATGATGAAGAAGCTTTTTTGTCTGGCGATTTGTTCTAAAATTGATTAAACTTGAAGATTAAGCGACTCGGGTATTATTGAATGACCTATCGGAACTCACCATCGATTTGATGATATCAGCGATG
>JAOWBN010072577.1:6171-20495 GCA_028565015.1 Pinguicula moranensis
GGCCTTCTTTAATGGTGGTGCTTCTTGGATTGCTTTCCATACTAGAATCATTTCTTTCATGGGAGAGTACCTTATTCGAGATCCCTTGATGCTTATCAATTTCCTCAACTGTATACACATTGGGTGCTTATACTCATGGTGTTATATGCCTGCTTTAGTGTGTCTTTTCCATTGCTGTTTCTTTGGAAAATATAGTGATCTTCACCTGTCATCTTTGGGATATTGTCCTGCAGGAGATAGAATAAGTTGGTTAGATCAGTTTGTTCATGACATCTTAAGGCCCTTCTCTACATTAGTGTCCAGTTCCATTGTCCATTTTCCTAGTTGCCTACATTTGCTACATATAAATATTTGTTAGTGATATCCTGTATAGTATTGGGTACGTTTTTGAGAGTAGAATAGTGTCACACCACTTATCCAGCCCACAACCTTTCCTTATCTTTACTAGTTGTTGAAGTAAATTGTCACTCAGTATTTCCTGCTACTCATTCTACCATCTAGAGGCATATTTGTGGCCTCTTCTTCTTCCCCTCAGACCTATTGTTTGCAACTGTGGAGGTTGCCTGAGCTCTCTTACTTTCAGACATCTATCATAACCATATTTAGATTGCAGTATTTATATAGCTAGACTCTGCTCCCTTGACAAAAAATATTCTTCCCACATGCCTATCATAGCAATGTTGAAGGTATTAATGTTATGCAACCCCGGTCCTCCTTTCTCTAGTGGTAAAGCAATTTTTTTACATGACATCCAGTTCTTTCTTCTTTTGTTTTCTTATGTACTGTCCCAAAAAAATTCTCTTTGTGTTGCTACTAGTTTCTTGAGAACCATTGAGGGGACTTTAATGCTAGGTAGTGTGATGTTATAGCTACAAGTACTAAATTGATTAACACAAGTTTCCAATCCAGGTTGCTATTTTATGATGGTTAGCTCCAACTGAAAGCCCTAGATACTTGAAGGGTAGTCCCTCTATTATACAGTCCAAGTAAGCAGCCATTTCAGATAGTGTAGCATCAAGTACATTAATATGTATTAGGTGGATTTTTGTTTAATTGATGTGGAGGCCAAAGATCATTTTAAGTGTTGCAACATAGCCTTATATGTCTTGATAGTATTCCATGAAACCTGTAACAATAATGTATCATCAACAAACTGTAGGTGGAACGAGGGAACCTTACCTTTACAAATTTCTAGGACTCTTAGTTTGTTAAGGCCTATAGCTTCATGGATCATCATAGGCAATCCCTCTGCAGCAAGCAGGAACAAGAATGGGGATAAGGATCCCCTTGTCTCAGGCTTCTCTTTGGAAAGAATTTTCCAGTTTGACTTTCATTCACCAGAACCGATGTAGAGGCGGATTCCAGTAGTTCCTTTATCCACCATATACAATTATTTGGGAACCCCATTTTGTTCATCACTTCCTGCAGATAACTCCAGTTAATAGTATCAAAAGCTTTATCAAAATCCACTTTGAGAATTATGGACTGTTTTTTCAATTTCCTCATCTCATCTATAGTTGCATTTGCAATCATGATACCATCTAGAGCTTTCTCCCACTGATGAATGCCATTTGAACAACTGAGATAACCTCCTCCAAGGTTTTGGCAATCCTGTTTACTAGGACCTTAGATATAAATTTTGGCAAAGAAAAAATAAGGGTAATTGGCCTATAATCACTGTCATAGGAGAATCTATCTTGGCAACCATAGAGATATGTACGACATTGCTACCTCGGGGTAGCTTGATGTTTTTAGAAAATTTTGTCATAATCTGCCATGTTTCTCCCTTCATCATAAAGAGAAAGTGTTTGATAAATTTAAAATTCAGGTCATATAGACCCGGGCTGATACAATAATAAGTTACCGATTCCATGTTTATCTTCCGCGAGTAAAAAAATCACATCATTTTGGTATCGGAGCGAGGTTTGGAATTATTATTATTATTGGAAATTCCTTCTTATTCTGAATTCTAATCGTGTTTGTTTTTCTTTTAGTTGAAATTTCAAAATTGCCTCTTTCAGTCTCAAAAGCCTGTCAGGATCTATTTTTGGGAGTCATCTGTAAGGACTTAAGAGTCTCATTTTTCGAGTCCCTGTAGAATCCTGCTCATCATAGGATTTTTTTTAAAAAATTTAAATAAATAAATAAATTATTATTTATTTAAAAACATCGAAAAAAAAATTGAGAAAAAAATCTTGTTGGTCTAGAACACCTTATATTCTCTCCTTGAAATGAAATTTTGATTCATCTCAGTTGTTTTCATAGTTTTTAGGTTATTTTTCATACAATTCATTCCTCATTTGTATTGAGTTGTTTGGTTTGGAATTTATCTGTAGTGCCTTGCCGACCGTGTTTCTTGTCTGATTTGCATCCATTAGTAGCTCTTTGCACCTTAGTTCTCCTTACACTTAGATTGGAATTCGAAAAAACAAAGATAGTGGTAACAGCGAGTGAACCTGTCCCCTTACTATATTTCTAAGCCTTTGTTAGAGAAATTGGGAAGAGTGAATTTTGTGGGTTACATCTGGAAAAGTGAGCTCTTACTAAATCTATTCTTCTAGTCCTTGTTTGATTGTTTATGATGCAGACGATAGAAATGGCAAAAAGAACGAACAAAAGTGAGCTCCCTTTGATGCTTCCATAGGGAATAATCCTGCATGAAAGATAAGGTTAAAAATCCCTTTATCTTATTGGAGGGAATTCTTGAAATTATCCGCTCAAGAAAGGACTCCTTTGCCAGATCTTGTTGGACAATGCAGGGGCGGAGCCAGAAAATTAGCTGAAGGGGGGGGGGATTTTTCCAGTTTGAATAGAGTTGGTCGGATTAGGTTAAATCACATTCGAGATTAAGCACGTTTAAATATTGTGGTAAAAATTATAATAATTAAATTTATTGTTTTGAATAGATCAGATATGCATATTCAAAAGTTACTACGATCCATATAGAGACAACAATAATATATTAGAAAATTATAAAAAAATATTATTATTCAAATTAATTAACAAATAAATATTTAATTATGTTGACAAAGTTAATTTATATTAGAGAATTGTAAAACAAAATATACTATTTGAATTAGTTAAGAATTAAACATCTAATTATGTTGATAAAATTCATGGAATGTTGTATGGCATAGTGGTGAACGTAGTGGAATTTTTCATTTGCACGCGGGTTCCAAGGTTGTAGCATGATTTTTGTTTTTCTTGTCATTTGACAAAAAAATGACCGAAAAATGCACAGTTGGGTTTCGAAACCAGAAACCAAAGAACTGATAACATTAGACTCTCGACCATCTCAGCTAGATAGTTTTCTGCAAAGTTATTGAATCATTACATATAGAAGAGGGACCAAATAATTTTTTTAACATACAATTTGTTTTTTTAAATTCCGGGGGACCATGGCCCCCATGGTCCCCCCTGCCTTTGCCTCTGGGACAATGTCTTGATTCTTTTGCGTCACTTGTTTATGATAAAGTTGGAGTACTCAGCGCTTGCATCAGTCTCACAAAGCCACCAGATTTGTGCTCACATAATACCTTGATGAAAAACTCATTGTCATTAGGCCTGGGCATTCAGAATGCGGTTTCCGAACCAATCCATAATTCGTAATTCGTAATTCGGAAATCGGAAATCATATTCCAGGGCTTCTATTTCAAAATTCGAAATTCCGAATGCCTAACCCTAATTGCCATCAAGCTGAAAAACCTCAAACTACGTCTATAATGTTTGAGATCAGAGGTTTTGCTCTTCTTGGTACTCTGTTGCTGCAGCTTGGTGAAATAATTACTGTTGTTGAAATAGCTTCAAGCTCCTATCCATTACATGATTGATCACTTAGCGTTCTTTTTCTCTCTCTCTATTCATTTTCCTATGCCTAGAAACTAACAGATCACCGAATTATTATTGAAAATAATTTTGTTTAAGTTATTTTTATAAAAGATTTATTTTAAAGCTTATTTTTTAAAAATTATTTTGGAGTCAAAATAAAATAATTTTTAAAGAGCTTCCACTTAATTTGACTGATCAAGGATATGAGTTTATGAGATTGAATTGAATTGGGTCAAATTCAATATCACTTACCTATGGCCAAAAAGTTAAGTGGTAGAGGGTCTGCCCATTAATGGGTTAGATTAAATATATACCTTTAATGTCACACGGCTGTCGAATCTAAGAAATCCTTTAGCCTGACTGATTTCTTTCGGGTGAGGAAGATTCGTACGATTGTGAGATCCTTGGGTTTTGAAGTTGTTAAAAATTTTGGAAGATAACCATGGGAGATATTTCTTAATTACTTTATTTATTGTGTTATTTCTAGGTTTGTGAATCCTCTCCAACAAGCACATTCGGATGAATAAAAACCTCGATCTTTCTCAATTCCTTGTCTTTTTTTTTGGGATAATTATCTTGGCTTTTATATAGAGAGAACAAATCCATGTTCCTTTAGTTAGCCGGTGAGTTTCTTGCTTTGTTGACAATGGTTGTAGCTGTGTGTAGTATGAAATTAGTCAAAACAGATTCTTGAAATTCATCGTTTAACTTATTATTTTTTTAAAAGAAATTTCTTTACGGGAGTTACCAACGTCGGTAAACCATGCCATAGGAAACTTGAAGTTCATGAAAAAAAAATCCGAAAGAAACTGCTAGCAATAGTAATCTGGATTCAGAATTAAATATTTTCTTTGTTAGTAGTTACGAAAAACGTCAGTTGATGCTATTTTTTTATTTATTTTGAGAACTTATTGGCTTTCTCCAAATTGACGGTGGGGATAGTTCCACTTGTTTCTTTCATTTGTCCCAATTAGGAAATCGGGGGCCACGACGGCGCTTGAAAATTACTCAAAGATTTTCAATAATTTGAAAGTTGCGATTCTACTGGATGAAGGATTGACCTCTCTGGGTAAAGATTACCGAATGTTTTCGTGTGAGTAAATTTAGGTCTTTTCAATTTGATTTGGATAAGGATTTAAGGAGGCATATCTCTAACCCACCTGGATCACTAATGAGTAGCTATGGTTAAAGTTTTTGATGCTCGCTTCTGGATCTGTTAGACAGACATTCTCAAGTTGCATTATGTTATGAGCCTTTCAATTCAACAAGAAACACTCAGAAAATGGGAAGAAATTATTGTAGGAAAACTAAAATTCCTTGTGTTGTGAATTCTTGCAAATTATCTTTCATGCAGGATTATTCCCTATGATGGTCCAATAAGATAAAAGGAGCCCTGGTTGCCGATTTTGCAAATTATCTTTCATGCAGGATTATTCCCTATGGATCATCATGGCAACAAAAGAAGAGATTTTACTCCCAACTAAAGTCATATTTGTGGGATGTACTTGTATTGTACAAATATTGCTCAGATCAAGTAATTCGCAGACGTGTTCTAGAATAAGAAATGCACTCTATTTTAACTCACTGTCATACACTGGAATGTGGGAGAATTTGGAGGCAAAAGGACTACAGCCAAGGTACTACAGAGTAGATTCTATTGTCTTATACTATTCAGAGATGCACAAGTGTTTGTGACCAAGTGTGAAAAATGTTAAAGAATGGGATAAATCTCAACGAGGAATGAAATTCCTCTCAAAATGTGTAGGAAGTTGAGGTATTCGATGTGTGGGAACTTGATTTCATGGGGGCGTTTCCTCTGTCTGTAGGGAAAAAGTATATATTAGTGGCAGTGGATAATATCTCCAAATGGTTTGAGGCAATAGCCACACCCTCTAGTGATGCCACAGTAGTGCTGAGATTTCTGCGCAAAAATATCTTTTGAAGATTTGATACACCTAGATGCATTGTGAGTGATTGAGAATCACACTTATGCAACTAAGTCATTCAAGCATTGCTGAGGAAATATAGAGTTTGACATTGCACTTCTTTGGCATATCATCCTCATCTAATGGACAAGTTGAAGTATCAAACAGAGAAATAAAGGCAATCTTAGAATAAATAGTGAGCACGTCCCAAAAAGATTGGACATTTAGACTTGATGATGCACTTTGGGCCTACAGAACTGCCTACAAAACTCCCATTGGCATGTATTCATATCGTCTAGTCTATGGAAAAGCTTGTCACCTGCCTGTGGAGTTGGAACATAGAGTCTATTGGGCCATGCGCAATTTGAATTCTAGCATGAAGGCAGCAGGAGAGAAGAGGTTATTGTAATTAAGTGAATTAGATGAGCTGAGGAATGATGCATATGAAAATGTCAAAATATACAAGGAAAAAACATAGGCATGGCATGATAAACACATACTCGGGCGCCATTCCCAACCTGGACAAAAGGTTCTCTTGTCCACTCCATACTTAAATTCTTTGCAGGAAAATTAAAATCAAGATGGTTTGGACCCTTTGAAATCACTAAAGTATTTACATCTGGAGAAATAGATATTGCTCATCTAGATAAAGGCACCTTCAAAGTGAATGAACTGCAGATGAAACCGTACGAGGAAGGTAGCAACATGTTAGAGAGGCTAAATGCCTCTGCTCACTGAAGCAAGTTAAGAATGTCTTGCTAAAGACAATAAAGAAATGCTGCTTGGGAGACAACCTAAGATCTATTGTTTTGCAACACTCAGGGATGTACCATTACTCTCTCTACTTGACTCAATCAATATTACATTATAAAATGTGTTAGGTTTTTGGAAAGACAGTTATAAGTCCCCCAATGGCAGTTATTAGTATCTATATCTATTAACAATGTGAGTTAATTTTATTACGTTTTGATTAATCATCACAGGCTAACATCTCTTGGTATATCACACATGGTGACCTACCAGAATATAACCACCAGAAGATCAAGCATAAATCATAATGAAGCATAAAATACGAGAAGAAACTCCAATTTCTCATTCAATTGCCCATGATCAGCATGTCCAGTTCATGCACAGTTAGCACAATGGGCCGTTAATTTCTCTTCACCAATATTTGGCCCAATAAAGGCCACAGTAATGGCCATGGATTAAATTAGAGGCCCACTTAGGTCCTTGTATAAAAACATGGCAGTTGTCCCACCTTGAGCAACAACTCAATTTCCGATAGTAACTAACCCTAAACGACAACATCCTCTTGGCTACACTGTGCAGTTCACGTTGCTCCAGAACCCAGAATTTGTTTGAGCGCAATTCTTCTATGGTACTTCACAAAAAGTAACAACAACTCACTCGAATTCATTTCTCCAACACTTTCTGAGTTTGGAAATATGCATCCTAAGAAAGCAAAACTTATTAAATCTGGTGTTACTGAGAAGTTTGCGAATACCATTGCCAGAGATTTCTATGATGATATTGTGGGTGTGTTAGATGTGATTTGAGAGAAGTATTTTGTTTTGGGATGCATTCACACCATTAGGAAAGCTGTTAAGGATCGTTATTGGAATCAGTTCCTTATTACTCCACCCAAGTATGCACCAAATTTGGTGAGAGAATTTTCTGCGAACCTAGCTGTCATGAATGACTCCGAAGTCTATGTTAGAGGGATTTGGGTGCTGTTTAGCCCGGCAGAAATAAATCAAGTCCATAATCTTGTGTGCCTAAATGAAGATGAGTTCTCAAAGTTCAATGGGGGATACCCATAAATGTTCTCCGAGAATGACCTGAAAAATGTCCACTGGAACCAAACTGATTGAATTGGGGGTTAACAAATTAGATTGTCATGCCATTATCCTTATGTGAGACTTATTCATATGCACCAGAATGATGCCAACCACCAGCACAGGGGACATCAAGATGGCTATTGCTGCTCATCTATACCATTGAAATTGGCCGAAGAATCGATGTGGGAAAGTCATCTACAATGATATTATGGAGAGTCTAGCTGCCTTGGAGAAACAACCCAACTCACTACACTTCCCCTTATTGATCACCACTATGTGTCTGAAGGCTGGGGTAGCCTTGGCAGAGGATGAGAAGTTGTTTCCTCCTACTCTAGATATCAGTCCTTCGCTGATAAGTGAATTGGGCACTTACTCTGATCGCCGAGGTCCTAAAATTGAAGCCACCTTAGTGAAATCTACTGCACCTACCACCTCCAAGTTCAAAGGTAAAGCCAAATTGGCAACTCCTATCCCTCCTCTGCAGGTATCAACTCCGGGCCATAAGCTCAAGAAGTTTGCACCAGTCATGCCTCCAATAGTTGTTGCTCCAAATACAGATCAGTGAGAGACCTTTGTGGTCAACTCCTACCACTGCATCTCCGCAGTGTACACAAATTTGGACCTGATGTCGACAATGAAGGGTATGCAGTATCTTGTCAGCCCACTACCACCTCCACTAACCTTTACTCCATATGCACCATCAAGCGAGGCAACCAATGGGATTGACGATGAAGAAGAAGGGGACGATGAAGAGGAGGAGGAGGAGGAGGAGGAGGAGGAAGATGAGGAGGAGGATGCTGATGATGGGGCACACACCTACAACTTGGTGGGATTAGAATCTGAATGAAGCATGGCTCTACCTGCCTTCAGAGGAGTATTGCTTTAACTCCTTATCTTTTTATCGACTACGGGCAGTGAATGCTACGTTTGGGGATGGACTTTGAACCTTATGTGTTTATTTGCTTTATTGTTGATTGTTTGCAATGAAACTTGTACGTATTGGAATATGTGCATGTTTCTGCGTATGTAGCTATTGTTCCTTATGCTATTATGGTCGTTACCATACTAAAAAAAGAGTTTTACAGAACAGAACAACTTCTTATGCATAAGAAAAATTGGCCAAGGACAGATTTGGGGGAAGCAATTTCAGGAAGAAAATTTTATTTTTGGAAAGGTACCCAACTTTAGGCTAAGACTAATAGAAAAATCCAAACATTTTTCGTCGATTCAAAAGTAACCCCCCTCTGAGCCTAAACCAATATTGGGACAAGTGATGTATAGGAAAAAGTAAAAGCAAAACAAAACAAAAAGAGAAAAACAAAAACAAAAACAAAGAGAAAACAGATTATATTATGTATCTAAAAGAGTAACTATGTAATTGCTTCTATTCCTTCAAGGATATAAGTAGCTATCCAATACTGAAAGAAGAGAATAACATTTTTTTTATGTACATAGTACTCTAGTATTGTCAGTTACGTAAATACCCTCGAGTCTAATGTATGACTCTGATGGAAGGGATATGTATTGACTTCCAAAATAATGTCTATCCAAAATGCTGACCGTTTTGGCATGGCAAAAAGTAAGGGAGATGAAAAATAAACTGAAGAAAAGTCGGGAAGAGAAATCTGTAAGTTTATGTTTGAAGAAGGGACCTGAACCGAAAGTGGGAAATCCCCATAGTTCTGGCCGTGGTTGACTCATCTATGTATGAAGTAACACTAAAGTTGGTAACGATTGTAAGCAGAAGAAGTTACATGACTCGAAATCAGTTATCCACTTTTCCACACACATCCTTATTATGTACTTAAGTTTATTTAGATCTATTTGCTTGAGGACAAGCAATGATTCAAGATTGGGGATGTTGATGAGCCGACTTTATATCTAATAAATATAGACTATTTGAGTTTGATTTGCTTAATAAGGATGATGGAACAAACTTTTTATACATATTTTCCTTTTTTTTTGTAGACATAAGTCATTTATTACTCTTTGAGAGAAAAGGAAGAGAAAAACCTCCAAAAGCAGAGGTTTTGCCCCAATTATCCAAGATGTGACACATCTTTCTGGTCTCATGATTATGCAAGGTGATATGTAATGCCACACTTGGTAGGCGGACAAATGTACCCTTGCACTGTACTAGAAGCTTTCACGGGAAGCTACTAAAGTGGTATATAAGGCAGAAATCAACACAAAGAAAGTAGCAAAGCACGACAACGAGAGAGTTCGAGAAATGAGGGTTTTGAGTCACCATCTTGCAGCTCTGATCCGATTCTCTTCTCGCCTTGTGATTAACTCAATATTGTGTGTTTGTAGACCACCTCGTGCCTTAAGCATGAGCTAAAACGTTAAATTCAGGGGAGCGATGTAACCCCTAAAGAACTCGGGGAGATTATGGAATGTTTACCATGTTTAGTTGTCTTTTGGTGTTCTTCATCCTTATCTATTTATGTCTGATCAACCTAAGTAGATGCACTAAGCGTAATGGGAGGTCGAGAGACACAAGTTATTCTATACATAGTAAGTTCCACGTTAGTTGCTATAGTATGAGAATGCCAATAGGATCAGTGCTACCGTGTGAGGATAACTTTAGAGAAATGTCTCTGGTTTATTGTATGTGACATCGATAAATGCTTATATGTAAACCAGTGAAGGACGCTTACAACTCAAGAGGGATAAGGGTCTAAAATACGTGAATCTGGTAGGCACAATACGACAATTAACTCATGACTAATCAAGTTACTACTCTATTCGAGGGGCTTTAGTGGTGAAGTTGCGATCCCGTGGATATCTCAAACCTTTATATTAGATCTATCTCCATTCCTCTGCATTTTACTCATCCTTGTTTATTGCTTGATTTGTAGTTAATGACTAGAGTAGTATCAATATCAACTAAGTTTTATTCTGTTCAAATTGCATAAAACTTGTGAATGTTAGTGATTATTTATCCCAATCCCTGAGGCTCGACATCCTATTCATCACTTTATTACTTATGCAAAGTATACACTTGCACCGAAAAGTTCATCCTATATGTGCATTTTAACTACCCACTCTCTATGCTCTAGGAATATTGCGAGTTCAATATCAAAGGGAGTACCATCATGTCTTCTCCGACAAAGGGAAAAATCCCTAAAACATATGAGGCAACAAATGAAGTTAGCCTTACAAATACATGCAAGTGCATAAGTCACCATGGGAGCAATTGGCTCGCTCATAGGCCCGACTCTCCCATACAGAGAGTCTAGCATCAAAACAAGAAATAAAAATCACATCAACTATGGTTGAGAAAAGGAAATAAATGTAGCATAAAGGAGTAACTAGACGAAAGGTAACAATTCCCCAAAATGTCAAAAATTGATAAGGAAAATTGTTCGAGAGTATCCAATACATGAGAGAGGGGGATTTTACAACCTCTTAGGTATCTCCCCTATCCATCCCTGCATCTTTTTCTTCGAGATGCTCATGAATCGGGTCCTTGATTGATTATTTTGGGTCTATCACTGGCTCAATTCAAGGTCAGGGACCATGAGTTGATTGGGAAACCTTAGGGGAGGGTTCAACACTTTCTAACCCCTTGCTCGGGCTGCCATTTGTTTGAGAAGGATGGGGATGCTTTGTGGATATCAGCTCACAAGATGGCCAAAGAAGGGGCTGCAAAGCTGCCAACTCGCATAAATTAGGAAGATCCGCAAAATCAAAAAACTCTAATGGAGGGTCCAGGAGCAGCCTAACCAGAGAAAGAATGGATAGCTTTAGCTTTGGGATCTTTGGGCTAGCAGATTCAAGGGTTGCACAAGCCTAAAGCGGAGTAAAAGATTCACTTTCCTCAGAAGGCGTGTCAAAGTTGTTCACTTCCCCTCCACAAGTTGTCACTTGCAAACCTAAATTAACCTGTTAGAACCCAAAACAAAGATATATTATGTCGTAAAGAACGAATTGCCCTTACCCAAAGAGACTAAATGCTTCAACGAGGTAGGAAAGAGATGTGCCTGGGGTAAAAATCCCCTCATCAAGATGCACATCCCCCTCGAAGCAAAACCTTCGCAGATTGCCAAAAATACTGGCCAACAACTCTTAAAGCTTGGGCTTTAGGCCCATAATGGTTTCACAAAGATATCGGTTAGGGACATCGGTTGAAAAGAGATCGGGAGTAGTGGAGAAAAAAGGTGATTTATTGTTTGATGGGAAGGCTCTATGCCAAAAACCTGGCAAATTACCTGGAAGGCGATGAGGTAGACGTAGCCACTTGGCACCAGTTGGAATAGAGTCATCCAACAGAAGTGATGGAAGTTCAAAATTGCCAAAGAGAGCGAAAAATGGAACCCGCAATGGAGCTGAACTTAGAACACAGTGAAGCAATCCCTGTGGGGTAGAATCCGTTCTTCAGGTTTCGGCAGGATTGCCACGTGGTTAAGGGATATGGTACCTCTTTATCTCTCGCAGCTTCTCGAAGGTAATACTCGATTGCACCCCTACAAAATCCCTCAGACCTGCAGGCTCAGATTTGCACGAAGATTGCACCGAATTACTCAGTGTAGTAGGCGCAAGGGAAAGAAGGTTTGTCGGCAAAATGTTCCAACTCTTTGGCGAAAGAGGCTGCTTCCAGTTGTGCGACCAATGATTAGAAGTTGATCCATGGGCCTACACTTGCCAGGGTTCACCAAGAATATTTCCTCTTCTACGAATACGAAAACCGTCGAATGAACAACGAAAGAAAAGAGAGACAAGCGATGAAACCCATAATAGAAAGAGGTGCCTAGACTATATAGCCAACAAAATGCTACGTAAAGGTGAACGGAGAGCAGGTGGGAGGCAAATCGGCACACTTAGTACCCAAAATCTCACAAAGGAAGAGAGAGAATCAAAAAAAGAGGAATCGCGGCAAAGTGAAATAAACGGGCGCACGAGAAGAAGGTAAATGCGAAAAAAGACCAGAAAATTCAAGGGCTATGTATTTATAACCCTTAAACATGGAGGTTAGTAAAACCCCATTAAGTAATGGGTTCATTTGCTGCCTTGAGGAAAATATCTCTAAGTATCCAGGCAACCTCGTGCCTAGACATGCGGGTCCAAGGAGAATAACCTCGTAGAATTGACGAGCCATTGAGGTGGGCATATACATTCCCTGGAAAGGACATGATAGACGATGCTTGACAAGCTTATCCTCCACGAGCCACTGATCTAACAGACAGTGAATAACGGTCAGCGCACAAGTAAATTGTATGGTTAACAGTTATATCCATAGGAAAATGCCAATATACCCTGTATAAACATTATAAATAGGTCGTTTGACTAATAAGGAAGATAAACAATTTTTTGGGAACAAAGTCGAGCCTATGCTATACTTATTTTTCTTTGTATATCTTCTTTTCGAGAATTGGTTAAACACACACGCAAACCATTATGGGATAATTGACATTTCGGCACCAATTAAAGAAAACTTTAATGACCCCATATAAAACCTTACTGATGGCCATATATATACATATATAGGTATAACAACCAACCATTTGACACCTCTTTAAGAACATAATTGTCCTAAACTAAGACACTAAATAATAATCAAGTGCTTTCAGATCTCATCTACTTTTGCTTTTCTTTAAGGTAATTTTCTCATTTGCTTTTGTACAAGTAATTTTGCTATGAACTTCCCTCCCCCGGATCACTACCCTTTTCCAGAACCTGATGATTTATCTGGAGCGGAGAAAATGTTTTCCTGTGTAATTTCTGCAAACGAGGATTCTCTAATGCTCAAGCATTAGGAGGCCACGTGAACATTCATCGCAAGGATCGAGCGAAGCTCAAAGAGTTTTATCAACAAAATGTGCTCACCGTCTCCTTGGAGATTTCCAAAACTCAGGATTCTTGCTCTGCTGCCGGTGAAAGATGGAGTGTTGAAAAGAAAAAGCAATTAGCCAATGATGATGGCAAAGCTGAGAATGTTCAGTAGAGGAAATATGAAACTGTTTGGCCTGTTGTAGATGAAAATCTGAAACCTTTATTCTGTCAGGCTACGAAAATGGACGATGGTCATGATCCTGAGGAGGAGGAAGAGCATGTAAACAAGATAATAGACCTTGAACTCCGTCTTGGTTGGGAGAAACAACTTTGATATGTGGTCGGTTCTTTACAAGTTTCATTTGTAAATCATTATCTCTGTTGTTCTTTTTTTTCACGATATAGGGAACTTCTGACATGCAAAATTTATTGATTCACTTCGAAAGAAGTACGCATATGAACATGGTAGCTACCAATTTCTGATATCATGAAACCGAGAGAGGAAAACTCAATGGTTGTGATTAAATTTACTTGGATAAGATGTCTTTCAATTGCTTTGAAGAAATTTCAATGTCTCATCAATATGCTTCTCCGGCTGGAACTGATTGTTGTAGATAAGCCGGACAACTCCATTCTTGTCGAGAACGTACGTCTGCCTTCCGGGCAAGGCACCAAACAGATCCGATGGGACTCCCCACTCTTTCCTCACTTTGTTTCCTTCATCACTCAAGATTGTAAATGGAAGCTTGTACTTCTCAGCAAATGCCTGCAACAACGAGAGCAAATTAGACTCAATAACGTAACCATAAGAATGAATGAATGGAAACACTAATATTCACTGCAGGAAAGTGATTTTGATACAAGGAAATTTAGTTAACTTATGGGATGCTGAATCGTCCCCACTGATCCCTACAACCTCAGCTCCTGCTTTCTTAAATTTCTCGTAAGAGTCCCTGAA